>JAVLUZ010000277.1:0-139742 GCA_036768485.1 Mermis nigrescens
AATGGACCGAGGACAAAACAAACATCAGATGTAAACCACTTTACACCTTTGTTGAGTGCGAAGAAACTGTTGCGTCATCACATTTGGTTTTTGGTTAATTTTTGGAGCTTGAGATTATGTCCAGACTCATGACCTAGAACTTGGCAGGAAAAACAAGACAGAAACACGTTAAACTCCCCCATTTTTTGACTTTGCATTTACCGAAAAAGCTAAATATTTATGTAAACAAACGCAATTTGCTGTGACGCGTACCCTTAGAAAATTCTTTTATTTTTATTCTATTCGACCTTGCCCGACTTCTGAACAGAGAAAGTGGCGAACAAAAAATGGACAAACCTGTATTTTCCATTGTCCACCACATTGTAAACTTTAAAAATCTAACCTAACGCCCCATTGAGTGTAAATAAATTCGGTTCGGGCCAGTTTGTAGCCCTTTGATTGCAGTACGTTTGTATGTGCCAAACCTATGTTCCGCAAAATATTTGATATGATTTACCGATCAAAAAAATACGAAAAAAAACCTGTTTTTCGATCATTTTACACTCAGATTTCGAACTTTACACCCCCCCCATAAATAACACAATATTACGTTTTTTTTAACGCGGCTTGCTTCGATGTGTAGCCCTTAGAAGTTAAGTCAATTCTATTTTATTCAATTCATCCAAACTCATAACCGAAAATGTTGGCAGAGAAATCTCGGACAAAATCTGCTTTTTACTCATCCATTAGAGAGTAAGGTTTAAATCACTGGTGCTAATTGCGTATTGATTGTAGAAAAGTTTGCTGGCAAGTACATGATAGCCCTTGATCCGTAGCACATTTCTGTCAGAAAAATTTCTTAAATCTCATAACCGGAGTTGTTGACAGGCATAAACAAGTCAAAAACTCGACTAGAATGTGTGTTTTTACCCTCAGATTTTCGCACTCTTTACACTCCCATTCGAGAACTGAGGCGAAATTCAAAAAACAAAAAGTGTCAGCTGCAGAACATAAATAGATTAATAAGTCAGATGAAGTGCATAGTTTTGCCAAAGAATTGAAAAATGAAAAAGTAAGCATTAAGAAGATTTGAACCCATTAGTCTTTTTCAGAATCTGCATGCGAGAACGGATGGGTAAGCCACTGCGCCAACTCGACATATCGGCGGATTTTAATACTTAGTTAATAATTGAAAATATTCATCATTCTACTTAAGTTTAAGAATAGTGCATTTATGATAATAAAAATAATTATTCATTAAAGACGAGTCAAAACCTCTGAAATAAGAAAAATCTGATCAAACAATATGCAATACGAAGTTATCTATCGGCATTAGAAAATAGATGTAGGTAAAATTCAAAGTTCACCTCTTCATATCTTAACAAACACTGGCTGTAGAAAAGTTTAAAGGTCGGATTCTTTATTCTGACCTTACGGAGAACATTTTTAAAAAAATTTCATCATCCACGATGCTCTGGACGGAAAAATTATTTTCAGTTTAAAGTTTACACCTGCACTAATAACGCAGTATTGATTGTAAAGAAACGAAATAAATTTAGCCGTGTAGAACTTCGGACGAGGCACATTTTAAATATAATTACCACGTTCTGTCTACTAAGTGGAGAATATGGCAGGAGAAAACATTTTTTGTCCAAGACTCTTTACAATAAACCCCCTCTTAATTTAAAAATATTACTTTCTCGGAAAAAATTAAAAATCCTTCTCTAGATTTATTAACTGTCTACCTTTTAAAACCAATCAGACTGCATAGAATGTAAAAATGAGTTAGATATGCTTCTGCACATGAAAACAGTAAAAATCGTCTACTTTACACAATATGTCGTTAAAAGAGAAAAAATTGTTATTCGAGATTTTGTGACCCTCTACATTATAAAACCAATCGGACTGCACAAAAATCGAAATTTAGTTAGATAAGCTGAAAACAAGCAAAGAGTAAAAAACCCATATACTTTACATTTTTATGCAACAAGCATTGAGTGTAAAGAAATTTTAAAGTCAGATTCGTAATCTACAGCTCGGGAGCAACATTTTAAAAAATTGGCCCTCCGTTAATTATTTGATTTTTCGGTTTACACTTTACACGCTCATTGTTAACTCGGTATTGAGTGTAGACAAAAAAGACGGGCATCGAATTTTTTAATTATCCATCGATAAAAAACCGCACCTCCCAGATGTGTGTTTGTAGCTGTAACTGCGAGAGTTACACGTTTAGGCGAACCTGCCTTAGCAGTTCGCGATAGCCATAACATAGCCAATACTAGTAGCTATCTATGATAGTGCACTGTGGGCTATGCCTTCGGTCTTCCCATTATTTTCCCAAATTTTCAATAATAAAAAACATTTAGATACTTGTCCGGTATCGTAGAGCTAAGTGTATGATAATAGTAATTGTTTCATGCATACCGCTTGTGTAATCGATCTGAGATAAAAGTCATTTCAGTATTATGTTAAATTGATCGTTGTTTTAATTTACTGTAATGGTCCTTGAGGCCAGCGTATTGAAGGTCGTGTTAGTTTTTTGGCTTGTTTTGTTTTTCGTTGGTCGGTTATTCTCGACTGTACATAGTCATTTTTCTTTTGCGTATTCGTTGTCCCGGCTATAGGCCGTGTGTTATTCGTTGAATAAAATCCTAGAAAAACCAACCCAGTGGTTTCGGATATACCGAGGGTTTGGTCGGCCATCATCCCTTCGTCGAGGACTTCCACCCATCTAGTGGACTGATAGGTAAATTCCGTATGATAGTTTTTTCCATTCGAAAATCATAATTTATGTCTCAAGCCTAAAAATTGATCAAAACTATTATTTAATCTTTAGAGATGATTGATCAGCATAGAGCTCGTTGTTGTTGTTTTCATAGTTCAGCGTGCTACACAAATTAGGAACCAAAACATTTCGAATCAGGCACTGATTGAAAATAAGTTAAATAACAACTTGAGCTTGAGATAGGTCAACTGACCTCCGCGGCAATTACCGAGACTAGGTAGGTAGCCTTAGGTCTTAGGGCGTAGCTGCTGAGATCACCCGACCAGAAGCAGCCAGCAATATTAGGGCTGAGGGGATCGAAGCCGTAAGGTCTGTAAGGGTCCAAAGATCGAAAGCCTTAGAGCTGCGCGATCGGGGCCAGCACTAAGCGTAGACTTAAGTACCTACGTACCTAGGTAAATCTCGAAGGTGAATGTTAGCATGGTTCGTATCTGTGACGATTCTGTAGACCCAGATCGAACCGTCTACATTTACATTGGATGTTCCCTCCTTTAGGCTGCTAGCTACAGCCGAGCTGATCAATCATCGTAAAATTATTTTTCGATCCAAAAAATTATCATTTTGGCCATCTAAAAATGTGTAACGTTTCGTTCACCTTTGTTGTTGTATCGACCGCGATCGTGGCAGTGCGCAATTTAAGTAAGCGTCCGTGGTAAAGATTTTGTGTATCGTGGTAAAGCCATCGTTATTTTTCTATTTCCGTCGGATCTCTACCGACGAAGGCAGCTCTCACGCTCGCATACTCATTTTTCTATAAACGTCAGCCCTCAGGCAACGATTTATCGCTTTCCTCAACTGACGACGAAATTCCGTCATTTAGGGTCTTACCTACCTGTTTTTTCTAACCACGTACACAATCTTGCGCTTTAGGCTTAGTTTTATCTGCTTTCGATCATTTCACGTCAGGTATATCCTACTTCACGTAAGGAAGTACTATTTACGTGGAAAAAACCTGTTTTTCGGATCGACAAAGGTCTAATTCGAAACATTTATTTTGGGAAAAATTTCGACGTACGGAAATTTATTTTACCCAAAGGCACATTTTTCGACATTCTTGACACCTAAAAATGGCAGGGAAAAAGGTTTTGCGGACACCGCCCGCTAAATTGAAAAAACCTTCTACGCCACCTGTTTCAGCTCGCCAATTACCTACTGCGCCTGTTGACTCTAATAGCGCGTGTAATTCTGCGAGTAATGACACAATTACGAGAGACGTAACGACTAAGGCGAATAATGATAAATTACCCGCGTCACTACATGCCGCGAGTAATACACAGTCCGAAGACGAATTATCATTGAGTACCATGCGATCTCGTATTAATCAAGCTTCGCTAACTAGATCGGATCCTAATATTGACAATTCATCAAGTCACACAATGATCGATAATATGACTACCATTAACACGGCAAATAATCCTGAAACCAGTTCGGAACGCGAAAATCACGATTCTGACGTAGAAAGTAATCATAGTCGCTGCATGAATGCCGACAGAGAGCGTGCTAATGCTAATGTGACTAATGATCTTATTTTGAAAGCGCTACAAGCTATTCATTTGCAATTTTCGGATCTTTCTACGCGCGTTGATCAAGACAAAAAGGAAAATGCGGATGAAATGCGTAAACTGCGTTTGGAGCTAAGCACTATGCTTAAACCCCAACCAGTTCTGAATCGCATAGAAACTAATGTATCTGAGCGCGTTAACCACTCAATCGATAGCGCAAATTTTTCTGAATTCAATGCGCAAAGTGCGAATCGTGCGCAAAGTACGCATAGGGCATCTTCACTGTTGTCTACTAGCAACAGAGCATCGAATTCACGCTCACCTTCAGAAACCGTTCCAGAAAATATCTCTCAAAGTTGTACGAATCGCGCGCCGGAAATCTGTAATTTGTCACAGAATCCTGTAAACACGGGTTTGCAAACAGTGCAAAACTCGGGTTTTTCGGAGAACATACCTACGATTTCGCAGCCGTCGGTATCGATTTCGCAGACGTCGCGATCTCGGCCTTCGCTGCCATTAAATCGTAACGCGCCTTCCTTCGTACCTACTCCTTCTATTGCGAATTTGCAGCAGCAACTAAATCCACCCCCGCTGCAGTATTTTCCACCTCAAGGAGAAATCTTACCCAATAATTACGTACCTAACCCTATAAACGTGGAAATACCGCCTAATAATCCTATCTTGCATTCGTCTAATATCGAAATGCAACCGGTTGAGATAAATTTATCTGGTATTAATAACGAATCTGCAAATTTGCAAAATGAATCTGCTCCTCAATCTGAATCGTCCAGTAGGAAAAAGCATGTCAAATTTTCTGACGACAGCTCATCTAATAGTTATGATCGCCCGCGCAGTCGTCGCTCGCGTCGCAAATCTCGATCGCGCAGACGACGTCACAGGCATAGTTCATGTTCTTCATCTGAAAGCTCGCGTGGTGATTCACGTCTCGCTGATTCCTTGAATCGCGGACCATTTTTGCAGCAGATGCAATTTGCAATTACAAATAAAAAATTTTTTGACGGCGATAAATCGGATATAAAGGCTTATTTTGCAGAATTTGAATCGCTTGCCAATACCTATGATATTGACAAAGCTGATCGTTTAAAATTCGCTACTGGATTTCTTGACCCTTATGTTTTGCGTCTATACCATTCGTTACCTGCTGATATACAACAATCTTATTCGAAAATGAAACATGCGCTAATAACCGAATTTTGTCCTATGGACACCGGTGCGCTATTTAATCGTTTTCTGTCACACAAACAGCAGCCTAACGAATCGGTTAAAGCTTATTATCTCTCGCTTCGCGAAGAGTTAATTAAATCGGATCCCTATCTTGAAGTTGATTCGCCACATTTCAATAATCTAATGCGACATCAGCTAAAACAAGGTTTATTACCACACTTTTCAAAAGAGGCATATCATAAAAAACCTAGAGCATCATTAGCTGAATTTTTAGACAATGCGCTTAGCGCTGAATTTGCTAATAAAGAATTTGAGGATAAAAAGGCAGTAACGCCTTACGTATCGGTAACAGCTGCTCCAGTAGGCAGCGTAGTACCTAAAGATACTCCTCGTGCATCTAACCAAAATGATCCAAATCGTTCACGTCATCGAACGTTTCATCGCTCATCGCGTGCTGAGAAACCAGAAAATTCTTCTCGTAAATATTGTACTTTTTGCAAGCGCATAGGTCATATTTATGAGGAATGCTTCACGCGTCAAAGGCAAGAAACGTCTAATAATGCTAATTTTAATAATCAAGCTGATCGGAATACTAATTCTATGGTGCGCAATCGCAGCCAATCGCGTTCTTTTTCGCGACGAAATCGTTCGCCATCGCGTTCGAATTCGCAGAATAGGCATCGTTCTCAATCACGATATCGTAATTCTAGTCAACATCGTTCAGCTAACTATGCGAATAATGATAATCGCTTTGAAGCAAAGCAATCACGATCGAATTTTCGGCAAAATCGTAATGATCATTACCAAAATTCGCGTGCTAATTATCAAAATTCGCGTTATGATAATCGTTATAATAACCAATCGCGCCAAAATACACCTTTTGTGCAATTTCCTAATGAACAACGTGGCACATACTATAATTCTAGTTACCGCAGCGATAATAATTTCAATCGCCCGTATGTCACATATACTGCAGATAACCAACCCGCCATAAATGTGCCCCCACCGCAGCCAACCCTAACATCTCCTCGTGATGTGAACACAGTTACTGCGAAAGACCAAGAATCTAGCGCGCGTCCTAATTTATTCGCGTCGCAAGAATTTCTTGAAGAGTACGAACGTCTACAACGTCGTCTTGCAACTTACGAAACAATTAATCTACCTCCATCTAAGATTTTTGATCCTAATATTCCTATCGTAAGTCATGCTGGGACAAACTTACCCACTATTCTCGTTAAAGTTCATGGCGTTGACGTACCTGCTCTGATAGATACAGGTTCACAGGTCACCATGATGACCACGTCTGCATTTTTACGTCTTGGTTTTAATTTACCACCTAAGCAAGTTTCACAAGTCGTGCATGGTGTAGGCGAAATCACCGCAGTCGTTCGCTATAAAGTAAATATGACTTTAACAATCGCGGAACAATCTATTTCTACCTCAGTAGCTATAATTGATCATTTGCCGGAAGACATGCTCTTAGGATATGATTTTTGCGAATCCGCACTCATGTGGGTAAATCCTATTGAGCGTTGTGCTTTTATAAATGGCATAAAGATTAATTTACTTTCATCTCACGAAAAATTGCAATTTCGCGCTGAAACCCAACGCAACTACCTCTGGTGTTGTGTGTGTGCATGTTTCGTTACCTGAGCCTGTTATCATACAACCCAGGCATGAATTAATTACACCTGGCTACATAAGTCACGGTTCTTGCAATTTTGATTTCGCATTATTCGAACCAAATCCCGATTTTATGGAAAAAACTTCACTTTTTGTTGCTCCGTCTATAGTCGATGCGTCACAACCTCTAATACCTGTTCGCGTCTGTAACATCTCTAAAGCACCAATTCGCATTGACTCTGGTGAAATAATAGGTTCATTAACCACTGATGCCGAAGTTGTGTCACATGTTTCATCCTTTGATGATAGGACACCTGAACTTTTTGCATCAATAAACAAAGCTTTAAACGGCTCCGCCGTTAATTCTAGACAGCAGCAACAAATTCGTGAACTTTGCTTAAAATACGACTCAATTTTTGCATTAAAAAATGAACCTCTCGGTCGTACCCCTTTGATGAAACATCATATTGACACAGGGGATAATCCACCCGTTGTTGGAAAAACTTACCGTGTTGAACATTCTAGAAGAGAATCTATGCAGAAAATTATAAATGAAATGCTTGCGGATAAAATTATTCGACCTACAACTAGCCCATGGGCAAGTCCATTATTTCTCATTGGAAAAAAGGACGGTTCCCTTAGGCCAGTCGTCGATTATCGACGGTTAAATGACGTTACTAAAACGCAAGTATACCCTCTTCCGCAATTAGACGATTATTTTGATACTTTAGGCAGTGCTGCATATTTTAGCACACTAGATTTGAAATCTGGATATTGGCAAATTCCACTCGATAATAAATCTCGCGAAAAAACAGCATTTATATGTCCTGTTGGTCATTACGAATTTGAAGTTTTACCTTTTGGTTTAAAGAATGCGCCCGCAGATTTTCAAAGACTAATGGAGCTTGTGCTCGCAGGTCTGAATTGGAAATCTTGTCTCGTTTACATCGATGACATAATTATTTTTTCACGTACTTTCGAAGAACATTTAAAAGATCTTGAAAATGTCTTTATTGCTCTTAAAAAGGCAAACTTACGTGTCAAGCCTGATAAATGCCATCTCGCGCATGCAGAGGTAAAATTTCTTGGCCACAGCATCAGTGCAATGGGCATCGCTCCCGATATGTCTAAAGTCGCAGATTTAATTTCGTTTCCTGTACCAAAAACCGTTAAATCCGTGCAGAAATTTCTTGGCTTAGTCCAATGGTTTAAGAAATTCGTTAAGGATCTCGCTAAGATCGCTAAACCGCTATTCCATCTTCTACGTAAAGATGTCGAATTTTGCTGGAAGGCTGAACACCAAACCGCTTTTGAGCTTCTGAAGAAAGCATTTACATCTCCACCTATTTTGCAATTACCAAAATTCGATCATGAGCACCAATTTATTTTAACAACTGACGCAAGTAACTATGCGTTAGGTGCTATTTTGACGCAAAAGCATTTACCATCCAAAAGTCGTTTTATTCTTAGCTACGCTAGTCGCGTGCTAAATTCTGCTGAATGTAATTATGCTACTTCAGAAAAAGAAGCGCTAGCGGTAGTGTGGGCTATCAAGCATTATCGACATTATCTTTACGGTAAAAAATTCATCGTAGAAACTGATCATCAAGCATTAACCTGGCTAGTAAACGTTAAAGACCCATCGAGTCGATTACGCCGTTGGGGTCTCAAATTACAGGAATACGAATATGATATCGTCTACGTTCCTGGTGCATATAACTGCGCAGCTGATCTTCTTTCACGTCATCCTAAATATGATCACGCAGAACGCAAATATAAAATAGAGCGCAAAAATATCGTTAACATCGCAAATTTAGAATCCGAAGATTCTGAGTCAGATGACGAATCGGCTCCACCTGACCGATCGTGCGATAATACCCCTACTGCGCCAATTAATAATCCAAACGCACAAAATAATAATCCTAGTGCGCAAACCGATCCTACTAATTCTAAAACCACCTACATTTCGCGAACGCTTGTTACTTACCGATGCAGAAAAAGCTGAAATGCTAACACCTGCGCGTTTACTCGCTGAGCAACGTGCAGATGACGAATTGCATAAAATTCGTATCGCATTGAACGATTTAACAACGAAAAAATATCGTGACGAATTTTTTCTTGTAAACGATGTACTTTTTTGTCGTTTTCAACCTAAGCGTTCACCAACTGTCGTTCATCAAATCGTCATACCCAAATCTTTGCGTCGCTTCATATTAACGGAATTTCATGACTCTATTTTCGGAGCTCATTTTTCATCGCGCAAAATTTTGCCCGCCATACAAATGCGTTATTGGTGGCCGCGTATGGAAAATGATGTAATCGCGTGGTGTAGGAATTGTGATGTGTGCTTACAACGTAAGGTCGCATTAAATTCCACATCCGTTCCGTTGCAACCAATCGAAGTATCCGCACCTTTTGAACTCATTGCGTGCGATTGCTTGCATATGCCGCGATCTCCCTCCGGAAATGACCAAATTGTAGTTTTTATGGATTACTTTACAAAATACGTGGAAGCTTTTGCTGTTTCTGATATAAAAGCAACAACTATTGCAAATTTATTACTAAGAGAAATTATACCACGTTATGGAGTCCCCAAGAAATTTTTGACAGATCAGGGGTCAAATTTTACATCTACCCTAATTTCGGAAGTTTGTAAACTATTAAACGTTCAAAAAATATTTACAACCCCATATCACCCCCAGTGTGATGGGTTGGTGGAACGTTATAATCGTACATTGATTGATGGTTTGTCTAAGCTGAGTGCGCGATCACAGTATGATTGGGAACAATTTCTACCCTTCGCATTATTTGCATACCGCGCGACTCCACAATCATCAACTAATATATCTCCTTTCGAAATGCTTTATGGTCGTGAACCAGCATTTCCCCTTGACACTTTACTCATAAATGACTTTGTGATAAATCCGAATTTACCATCCGTTGCGGAAAAATATGTCATTGATTTAAAGCTGACTTTGCAGGATCTGCATGAAATCGCGTCTCAAAATTTATCTCAAGCGCGTAAGCAGCAAAAATCGCAATATGACAAAGCCGTAACGCACACAAATTTTAATCTCTCGGATATAGTCTACCTCAATAATACTTCAGTCATTCAACCTGAAATCGGTAAACTATCACCCAAGCGTGTGGGTCCATACCGGATTATTGACTTACCTACGCCTGAAACTGCAAAAATCGCATATGTCTATAACCCTCTCATTATTCATCACGTTCACAGGAATAGACTTTTGCCTGAACCTAAACTACCTTATTCTGACTTAATTGTGGAAAAACACGCGTATGTCCCTGGCGATTTTGTGTTGGTAAAGTTACCACATCGCCCTCTTGCCCCGGCAGTAGTCATAAGTTTTGAGGATTTACCGGGCAGGGAACAAAAAGCTAAGGACAGCGCGCCTGTACGTTTATTAAATGGTTCTAAAACAGCACATGCCGTACCATTATCTAATGTTTTTCCTTTTGCAGACCCATGGCTGCTCAAGGTACCCCCAGCAAGGAGGCACTGTTGGAGGCAGCTGGTCGTCGATGCAAATTCGAGGGACGTGTGCCCGCGTCCCTAGATGAGTTTCGTTCGGCGTTGACCAGTATGGCTTTAGAGCGGGGATTGGTCGTACCCAACCCGCTGCCGCAACATGATACTCGCCGTGTTGGCGGTCCTGAATCACTTAGTGCTAAATGGATAAAGCACAAAGCAACACATAAAATCGCAAATCATAAAAAGCGTATAAATGATCAACAACTCTGGTGGGAGAATCGGCTTGGTAGAAGCCCTTTGGTAACCCCTCGCGTACCAAAGAATAGGCTTTTACCCACCGTCATAGTCTCCGACGACCAGAAGTCATTTGGCGCCATTTTGGCATTAATTCAGCCATCGAATATGACGAATGGCACTTTATTCCTAGGCTATGACTCAGAATTTGTGAATGATAGGAAAGGCAGGCATTATAAGACGTGGGACCTGCGTTTTCAGCAACTTTGTCCCACTTACCAGGACCTCCATGGCCCATTCGTACGCTACGTCCAAGTGGCGAGCGCGACTGGCCATGTGTTCTGTTGGGATCTAGCGAAGTTTCCGCAACCTCCGTTCGGGCTTCATCAGTTGCTAGAAACACGTTTACCTAACGTGTATATGGTGTGTTATGACCCGACGCAAGATCGACTTGCGTATTTCCATGTCTACGGGCCAACATTCGAAGAAATTGTTGCAATTCCAGATGTAGAAATTCGTAATAAACTGCACTGGAAAGACCCATTTATTGCAAATTTCATCGATATTCAGCCGCTGGCGAGAACATTTACTCGTCGTATACGCATTAAAGCGCAATCGCATTCGTTGAAGCGCTTGGCAGAGTTCTTTTTCGACATGTATATTGACCCGAACGCGCCTGGAAATTTCGGACAGGCGTGGAGTTTACCGCTAACTCGGGATATGCAGTATTATCTAGCGATGGACGCTCTCATTACTATCGATGTTTTTATATTGATAGAAGGGTGCTCGCAAGATAATCGCATTACAGACGATAGAAAGCCCATGTCGGTTTCTTTCGTAGGCGATGAGCTGTACATTAAGGCTAGTGGTCCGAAAGCCAGAGTACGTGTACCATTGTCGTCTAGCAAACCACCACCAGGGCAGTCAACCAGCACAGCTGTTGAACCTGAAGTTGACTCAAATGGCGAGGAGTTAATTCTAGCTGAGGAATTTTATTGCCCGGCTCCGCAACCACAAGTAGCTATAGCGGCAGCCACCACCATTGCCTCAGTAACGGAAGCGCTGGCTCACGCTAACGTGTTTGACAACCCCGACTTACAAGTGCAGGCTTCGCAAACCGTTGCCGACACAGTTTCGGGCCCGGTAAATGCGCCTGACACGGAACCTAAGTCGAAACCAACCAGTACGAGCACACCAGCTTCGGTATTTTCTTCGCAAACCGATATTCCATACGATTCGCCTATGTTGGGTGTAGAACCATCGATCTCCACTGAAGACGATGATCTATCTCCCAAACGTTTAGTTATGGCGTTATCTGACGCCGAGGCGGAAACACAGGCTAACGTGACGCCACCGCGCGTAACACGCGGAGCAATGGCTCGAAAAGGGATTGTTACCGTTGCGCAACCGATTGTTTCACAATCGCTTGCGGCAGTTCAACAAACTCCCTTGGGTGCCAGTGCGCTCGGACCTTTGCCGACTCTTCAGCCGGTTGGGGCAGAGCAGCAGACTGACCCAGATGTCATTATGACGGACATTATCGGTTTTCCACCACAACCTCAACGTACATTAGCCGCACACGAAGTACCACATGTAGCATTATACACGCAAGTAGCGACTCAGCCCGTGTCACAAGGTACAACGGCACCGGAGTCTCGTTTCACGGCTCCTATGGCCATGACGGGTGTGTCTAGTACCGTGGCAAATTTACATTCACAGGCTATGCAAAGCCAACCATCGAATTTGGAAGTCGCAATACCTGCGCACGTGCAAGCTATTCGCGATCAAATGGCCGCGAATGATAATGCGAGAATTCAAAATCGCTCGCGTTACGTGCAGCATTTTTTCACAATGATGGAAAATATGACGCGCGAACCACCGTGCATTATCGCGCCAGTCGTTCTGCACGACTTACGCTCCTATTTGGGTGAAGTCAATGGATCGCGTTTGTACGATCAGTTGATCGAAGCTGCTCAAGTATACTTCGATCGAGTGTACGCAATTCATTTGCAATACGCGAATTCGACTGATTCGCCCTCGCGTCCTTTAGTGTGGTCTACGCTCACACAGCCTTTAGCTGATGCCGATCGTGAGCCCGCACCTCGTTTCATCAGCGATATGAGCGTCTTTAATCGATTATTTTATCCCGACCAATACTTCGTGCGCATTTGGTTTTTTATCACAACCGGAATGATGTTGTACGAGGTTCCGCTCGAGTATTTGGTCGTACACCCACACCTTGACGCACCAACCAAAGTGATCGACGGCGTGACACATCAAATTTCTCCGGATTTATATCTGCATCGAATGTCACCAGCGCCGGATCATCTTGCGCCAATTTTAATACCGACACGCCAAATGGTCGATATTTTTGATACTTTCCGAGAATTTCAGTCGTTATACGAATTGGAGTATCAACACATGACGGTCTTTTCTTCGATAGACGTCATGCGCGCTACAGCGCTTTTGGAATTTTTGGATAGAAAATTCCACTATTTCGCATATGCTTATGGCAATGCCGGAATAGGTTGGCATATGACGGAACAGCTGCGTCGCATGTTACGCGTAGCGTTCCTTGGCGAATCTTACACGCCATCTCCACGTGAGGCTTTTCCGGAATTCCCGGACCTAACAGCACGAATTGAAAGTCCTCATGTTTTGCATAACATGATTAGGCAAATTCGGTTAGCTACCAACCCGGCACTCGAAGTTCCGGCTCAGTTTGATCGTTTTCAAGGTCGTCAAAAATCCGTATTTTACCTCAAACATCGAATTCAAGACGAATTGGAAAAATTCATAAAGAAAGACAACAGGCATCCTCGCAGGACCCAAGCGGATCCGTGGCGAGCCTTGATATGCTGGAAGTCGATCTTTCCTTGCAAGCACAGATTGCAATGCGTCGAACACGCATGACTATCGAGCAGCGTGATCGTGAGAATTTAGCTACAGAAATGCCACGGCGTGCGACAAAGCTACGCGCCGCCGGTTCCCTTGCTGAGACTTCAGAAGTTCGTCATATGCCAGAAGATGAACACAAGGCAAAATTGAATCGTTTTTACGATACAAAATCCGAGCACACGTTGCGACGGTTGAAAAATTTGGAAAAGCAACGAGTAAGACAACTCGTTCAAGCTGAAGTTGCAGCTAAATTAAAAGCGCGTTTAGGCCAAAGGGGATCGAGGCGACAAGACCTGCAGTCATCCCGGCAGCGCTATGCGCAAACGCACCACCGTTTGCAATCACAAGCACAGCAACAGACACACGTAAAACCGCATGTACAGCAATACACAAGACCGCAGACCCAACCGCGGCAACAGCAGCAATTCACGGAATCGCGTGAGCGTTCCGAGGCATATTCTCAGGCCGATGCTGGTCATCTGTCGCGCTCGCGACAGCAGCAGCCTTATGAATACCGCCGTCCGCCACAGTCAAACCGCGGAACTCATCGGGGCCGGTCGCAATCCCGCCAACGTCAATGGGACCAGTATCAATCACCGTTGGAGCAAAGTCAACCAGCCACCGGGGGTTATCAGCCACAACCTCGACCGGGTCCACTTTTGCCAAAACCGTGGCCTGTTACGCAACAACAACAGCGTCCACGCGAACCTTCTCGACAACACACTTACGGTTTTACGCCGGAGCAATTATTTACTCCGACGCTCGCCCATACCGCGTCGTTACATGGACGACTACGAGGACGATGACGATTTTGAGGACGATGATTGACCCGTCGATCCACATTGCCGCTTACGCCAGCATATGTACGGGCGTAGGCAATCGCCATATGAGTATCGCGAGCGTTCGAATACGCGTCGCGAACCGGAATCGGATCAAGAATATTTTCAACGACACCGACGTCGCGGAAAATCTTATGGCTCAAAGGCCAAATACCGCGACGACTATTAATTTACAAGTTCGACGTACTGAACTTTTGGAACTCTGCGATGGCGTCGACTTTCGACCAGCAGCTTTTCGTCAATTTTGTCGTTTTCCGTCCTGATGTGGATTCCAGGACTTCGTGTATCGTTTATTCCTTGTGTATTTTTTCTTCTTGTCATTTTTCTCTTGTTGTAAATTTTTCTTTGTTGGTGCTCGTATTTTTCCCCGTAATCTCGCATAATTTGCCATTTTTTCTTGTTTTACCTCGTATCTTAATTCGTCAGTGACTTTAATTTTTGCTCAGCATAATTTGCCTTATCATTCCGTGTCTTAATTTTTCTTGTGTTTATTTAGCGGTGTTACTATTATGGTACCTTAACTCTTTAACGGACAAGGGGTTAATTTACACCCAATCTACAAAATTTTTCAAATCAAAATTTTTCTCATTACCCGGGGACTGAAGGAGGCTTCTTGGGCAGCATGATCGAGTATTATGCTATGTTGTCCAAGACCGGAGTCCATCATTACTCGGGCAACAATATAGTTCCTAGCGCCATTGTGAGTGTTGCTCGAGAGATTTTCCTGAGTGCGAACGAGGTCATGCGTTGACCGACTATCGATATTTGTTATTTTTTCGTTCTTTTTATTTTCGTTTTTCACGTTCGCTCAGGATGAGGCGTTGCGGACGCCAGAGTAGAGGCGTTGCGGACGCCAGAGAGCCGGAGTTGTAGAGCGTCGCCGACGCTAGTTGCCGTTGTTTGGTACCCCCGAAAAATTCTCCACTTTGTTACTAAATTTTTTTCT
The DNA here is from genome assembly GCA_036768485.1 of Mermis nigrescens. Classification (NCBI taxonomy): domain Eukaryota; kingdom Metazoa; phylum Nematoda; class Enoplea; order Mermithida; family Mermithidae; genus Mermis; species Mermis nigrescens. The sequence continues at coordinate 15,485 of JAVLUZ010000277.1, forward strand.
ATACGTGGGGGAGTGTAACTGCGAGAGTTACACGTTTAGGCGAACCTGCCTTAGCAGTTCGCAATAGCCATAACATAGCCAATACTAGTAGCTATCTATGATAGTGTACTGTGGGCTATGCCTTCGGTCTTCCCATTATTTTCCCAAATTTTCAATAATAAAAAACATTTAGATACTTGTCCGGTATCGTAGAGCTAAGTGTATGATAATAGTAATTGTTTCATGCATACCGCTTGTGTAATCGATCTGAGATAAAAGTCATTTCAGTATTATGTTAAATTGATCGTTGTTTTAATTTACTGTAATAATCCTTGAGGCCAGCGTATTGAAGGTCGTGTTAGTTTTTTGGCTTGTTTGGTTTTTCGTTGGTCGGTTATTCTCGACTGTACATAGTCATTTTTCTTTTGCGTATTCGTTATCCCGGCTATAGGCCGTGTGTTACTCGTTGAATAAAATCCTAGAAAAACCAACCCAGTGGTTTCGGATATACCGAGGGTTTGGTCGGCCATCATCCCTTCGTCGAGGACTTCCACCCATCTAGTGAACTGATAGGTAAATTCCGTATGATAGCTTTTTCCATTCGAAAATCATAATTTATGTTTCAAGCCTAAAAATTGATCAAAACTATTATTTAATCTTTAGAGATGATTGATCAGTATAGAGCTCGTTGTTGTTGCTTTCATAGTTCAGCGTGCTACACATATTAGGAACCAAAACATTTCAAATCAGGCACTGATTGAAAATAAGTTAAATAACAACTTGAGCTTGAGATAGGTCAACTGACCTCCGCGGCAATTACCGAGACTAGGTAGGTAGCCTTAGGTCTTAGGGCGTAGCTGCTGAGATCACCCGACCAGAAGCAGCCAGCAATATTAGGGCTGAGGGGATCGAAGCCGTAAGGTCTGTAAGGGTCCAAAGATCGAAAGCCTTAGAGCCGCGCGGTCGGGGCCAGCACTAAGCGTAGACTTAAGTACCTACGTACCTAGGTAAATCTCGCAGGTGAATGTTAGTGCGGTTCGTATCTGTGATGATCTCTGTAGACCCAGATCGAACTCGCCTACATTTACATAGCTGTGAGCGGGGACACAGATTTCGCATTTTCTGTGAAAAACAAACAAGAAAAAAGGATGGCCAAGTATATTACAGGTAGCGCTATCGCGCTACCTAAGGTACGATACTCATTATCTCATTGGCTTGAAACATATTTGTAGCCTGTTACAATTTTCGGAAAAAGCTCTCGGAAAAATGAAACCGACTATAAAAATTTCATACTACACAATGTAGCCTAAATGTGCTCAATTTTGCCATACTCTACACACTCTTGTAGAACAATAATTGATTTTCATGTATTTATGGCCTCAATTTTTGCTTCATGTTCCCAAAAATTTTTCTTTTTTTCATTCCAGGAATAGGCGCACACAAACCCCAAGTACATTTCTTGTAGAATGCAGCCTAGGTCTGTTCCTTTAAACTGGTCATTTATGATCAACAAAACTGTCATACGAAACAGGCTGCGATGACTTCAGTTCAGCAATTATGAGCACATCGATTCAATCGTCGTATCATCGATCACAATAAGTTGAAACTTTTAATGTGCGAATTGTATGTAGCAAATTCGGTAGGCATGCACAATTTAAGAAAAATGAAGTACTAACGTGAACGTAAATACATGTACGCATATTTTGAATATAATCTAAAAGCATGTTTAAGCAGGTTAGTTCATGGACGTTTATTTCACTTTCTGATAATTTATAAATAATTACTGTGCTTTATTTTGTTTCAACGAGGAAGAGCGAAGTTCGGCAGAAAGAGGAAAGCGAGTACTTCATTAATTTCATAAATACAGATTAATTTATCACTGGCGTAGTTGAAGGGGAGTGTGGATAATCCCCCCGGGGATAGTTTCGATATGTTCAAGAACTGACTACTGAGCTAAGCAATATGGTTGCATGATGCTTTAGACCCGTATCCAGGATTTTGCTTCGGGGGGGACGACCTAAATTTTTTTAAACATAAGGCGGATTAAATGATGAATTGAAAAAGAGGTTTCACGACAACTAGAGATGTAAACTTTGGGGCGAATTCTAGAATAGCTCCATGTTCCAGATTTCAAAAAAACAGCGTTTTTATGCGATTTCAAGCAGGTATCTTTAACATAAAAGTTGAAAAAACGGACGGAAAAGCCTTTGATTGAAAAAAAAATTTTTAAAAAATTTTATTTTCTCACTTTCATTTCCGTCTGTTTTTTCAACTTTTATATTCAAAACTCCTACTTGAATTCGCATTAAAACGCTATTCTCACCTTAATCAAAATTATCTTTGACCTCAGTGCGGCTTCAGATTGGTGCCAGCGGATGATCTAAGCCTAAGAAAAAGATGGGGCAAAAATTGCTCCGCTCGCTTCGCTCGCTTCGCAATTTTCGCCCCATTTGTCTCAGGCTTACATCATCCCCTGGCACCAATGTGAAGGCACATACTAAGCCTAAGCCTAAAAAATAAATATTAGAAGAGACATAGGAAGAAAATGACGCTAGCACACTTATTTGTCAAAATATACGTAATCCTTCCCTTTCTTACTAAATCTAACAAAAAAGATTGATCACCGGATGGTTTACATGACCATTATTATAATTACTGGAGTGTTAATTCTCACTCACTTTTATCTCTTGATTTCCGTGCTGATCCAGACAGTCGTACGCCTTTCAGCAGTCGCTGGATAAAATTTCGTATATCAATAGTTTCGAGCGTTCGATTAATGTGCCACGTCGAAACGAAATCTGATGATAAAAATTCGTATATCAATAGTTTCGAGCGTTCGACAAATGTGCCACGTCAAAACGAAATCTGATTTCCGTATCAATAGCCCCTGTCAAAACGGTTAATTTCAGTGCTCCGCCACACCTATCAGATTTTTAATCCGGCTCCTTCGATACTAATTGACAATCTTATACCAATAGTCAGTGTTTCGCCGAATCGTCGGATAGTTATTTAATTTCTGTAAGATTAAGGTACATTCTTAGAACGAACACAGCAATTGCGCAAAGCATAACAATCTTGATCACAATCCCATATACAAAATGCGTATTACACAGCAGCACGGTAGAGCGTAAACAACCGGAATAAGCAATTCTCGCGTCCGGAACAACGTAAATCACTCATATGATTGATAAAAAATTTGCATAGAAATGCAACGTCGACTTCCATGTGAGCATAAGGTTACTAATCTAAAACTATCCGTAATAAATAATTCACGCGACCAAACAAGCGCCTATTACGTATATCACTCATGATAATAAAAAATTTGCATAGAGAACCTACGTCGACTTCCACGCGAGCAAAAGATTACTAATCAAACACCCTACAGTACATAAAGAATTGTCACTCAGATGTGTTCCACAGATCACCTGCCTGTGATGTTGAGCATAACTTTCATCCAATGCACTAGGAACGGAGTGTTCTATCAAGGCAACAGTAAATACGCCTAACTTACATTCTTTTATAATAGTCATGTAAACTTACATCGACCGATCGCAGTGTATTCATTTAATACATAATGTTCGTTCAAGCTATACATAGAAACCAATAAATGCATTGTGGATAGTCCTGTACCTATGTACGTCCTTTATAAACGTTCATCGTGTACACGTATGTTCGAATTAACCTGTTCTTCTTTAATTCATAATAAATTCATCAATCGTCAACATTAACGCCGTCGCCTTCGCTAATGAAGGTACATACATATTACCTATGTACCTACTTACACACCTATGTACACAAGACAATTCGATCAATCATTGCGACAATTTTCGCAGTCGCCTTCCCTAAACATTGCGTACCTACATACAAACAAACGTATGCATCAGTATACATTAGATCAATCAATGCACCGTTTACGGCAGTGGCCTTCCCATGCTTTGTGATTCTATCACTTTACAACTTCATTCCTCAATTTCTCCCCTTCTAAATGCTTTCCGTCGATAATTTCTTTTGAATATCTTCCTTACAACTGGTCATCTTTCGATAAATCCCCATTAATTTAAATTCTGTGACTTCTATCTATTCTAGAATTAAGCCTAAACTTTGTCAATTTTGCTACCCAGATGCCTAAAATATGGTGAGAATCCAATGGACACACTCTTGAACATATCATTTTCTGCAAAAAAAACTTGTGCAAAACAGAAGACGTAGATAGTGATCGAGCGGGGCCCCGGCCACGGCCCTGGCGATTCCCGGCCATTTTTTAGCATCCCCCGGCCCCGGCTGGGGCAAGGTCAAAAAAACGGCCGGGGCCGGGGAAAATTTAGTGTAATTCGTATTTTGTACAGGCTGTGATACTGGCACTCATTCATCAATGAGCAAGTGTTAATTTTGAGAACTGTACTGATTAGACCATAAGTATACTTACTTATTCCTTGTTATGACTTTGGTACTATGTATAAATGAGCTTTTACGGAATAAATAACAAGAAAACAAGAACAAGAAAGTGTTTATTGTCAGAAAAATACACGAAATTTGATAAAACGCAAATATATGATAAAATAGTGACTGAACAAAAGGACATACAAAGATCACGGAAGTGATACAACTAGGTATGCCCCAACAATAAATTTGTAAAATCAATGTTTAGGAGCTCTTTTTTGAACAAACGGATTTTCGGAGAAGAGACTATTTGATTAGGTAAGGAAGGAGTTCCAGATTTTTCGGTATCTTTGCGAAAAATCGTTGAGGTGAGCATTGGAACGGACAACTGGTAACGTAAGTTTACGACTGTTAACTGATCGGGTAGTGCCTTGACTAAAAATAAAAAATTCATTAGCATCAATACAAGATAAACCATTAATAATTTGATACATGAGACATAGACATATGTGAAGACGACGAAGTTCTAAAGAAGGCAGGTTAAGAAGCTTTAGGCGTTCAAGATAGGATAAATTGCTATTAAAACCAAAAAGACGTTTAGTAAATTTACGCTGAACATTTTCAAGACGATTTATATCATTTGCATAATATGGATTCCATACAGAAACAGCATACTCAAGCATAGGTCTTACATAAGTAGTATAAACCCTAACTAAAATATCTTTATCACGAGAAAGAAAAGCTTTGTGTATTAGAAAACAACGAGAAACAGCTTTTTTAATTATGTGATTTAAATGTTCCTTACAATTAAGATTGTGGGAAATATATACACCTAGATCACGAACGGAACTAATGTCATTTGGAATATTTATATTATTCAAAGAATAAAGCTTTTTTGGATTATTTTTACCAAGATGTAAAACTGAAGATTTTTCCAAAGCAACAGGAAGTTGCCAATTTATAGACCAGATATAAATATTGTCCAGATCTTTTTGTATTAAATGGTTATCAGAAGATGGACCAAAGATTTTGACATCATCGGCAAAGAGGTAAATTTTACTGTATTTAATCAAGTTACATAGGTCATTGACATAGATCAAGAATAAAGTAGGACTAATACAACTACCTTGGGGGACACCACTGCCAACAGGCATGAAGTCAGAAGAAACTCCGTTAATACAAACATGCTGAAATCGACCATGTAAAAAGGATTTAAGCCAATTAAAAAGTAGACCTTTTATTCCATATTTAGAGAGCTTATATAAAAGCTTAGAGAAGGGAATTTTATCAAAAGCTTTAGAAAAGTCTATGTAAGCAACATCGACAGGAGTTCTATTACTCAAAGATACCGTCCAACTGTGTTTACATTTAAGTAGTTGTAATTCACAAGACTTTGATTTTAGAAAACCAAACTGAGAAGGAGATAAGAGTCTGTTTGTAGTGAGAAAATCGACAATTTTTGAATTTATCAAATTTTCCATGATTTTACTTGATGAGCAGCAAATAGAAATCGGCCTGTAATTTCTCACTAAAGCTGCGTCACCTTTTTTAAAGACTGGGGTTACATTTGCCAATTTCCATAAATTGGGGATAGTGCTAGTCAAAAATGAAACATTAAAGATACTAGCTTAAGGCTCAGCAAGATAATTTGAAAGTTTTTTCAGAGAAAATGACAGAGTCCATTGGGACTAGAGCTGCACACTTTGCAAATTTTACTACCCGGGTACCGGCTGTTTCATGCCGGTACCCGGGTAGCTGGTACCTGGGTACCCGGGTATACCCGGGTATACCCGGGTAGGACCTTAGAAGAGAGAATGCAGTGAACATTGTTTATTTTCGGTTGACAGCAGTGATTGTACAGGGTCAGATCTTCACCCCGTTCGGGGTCGGGGTTGAAGATTAACAATTAACATTGCATGATTACATACCAATTTAAAAAGGATAAAAACGGTACTTCACTTGCTTATAGAGAATACTAATAAAGCTGGTTAAGTTCAAGATTTTATTTTCATTCCAAGTTCAAACATGGTTTTAGCAATTTAGCATTACTTTCAATTTTAATCACTAATCGCTCTCGCTTTTTCGCATTCTTCCACAGTTTTTTCTTAATGGTATTCTATGGCGCACTGATTGTGAGGAACCAACGGCGCCACTTCGTAAATCATAAGTGGCGCAAAGCACCAAGAAATTCAGTCATTTTTTACCGCCCTTAACATGTTGTATAGATATATGAATACTGAAAACTAATAGTCTGACAGAGCAGAACAGGAAAACTACGAATTATAAACTTAGTATGAAGATATTTTGACTGATCCAGGCTTTTAAACGCAATGCTGGAGCTGTACAAAAAGAAAGACAATCATCGGCGATGCTATGCGCAGGAAAATTTTGACGTTTTTACTCTTTAAACTCAATTTATACCGCTTTAACTAATTGCGTGCGCGAAGCGCCAGAAATTTTTAAAAATTCTTAATCCTTTTACCTTTTCTGTCCTCCTAAATATCTCTTTGCACGTGTAAAACGAGAGTACGGCTGGGGGTCTGGGGTGGCGCGCTCAAGCGCTCCCAACGGGGTCTGGGGCAGAACCCCGGAAAATTTTGTAAAAAAGCACTCTAATTTATTAGTAATGTTAAAATTTTCACAAATCGGCAAAATCTCGGTTCTGGATTGAGCCCAAAAAACTTAAAATTGATGAACTCCTACACTGCACAAAACTTCTGAGCTGAAATGCGTTTTTCGACCTTTGCTAAGTGAGAGCAGCAACGGGTCGCAACCAATAAGTCATTGAAAGATGTATCAATGAGAATTTTGTTCTTACCGTTTTCAGGCCCATTTGTGGCCTTCTTATTAAATATTTCAGAAAACAGAAAATGCGCAAAAACACAAGAAAATTTGGCCTTTCCTTTCATTTAAAATAGAATTATGCATTCTTGTAAACAAAGAGAATAGATAAATTGGTACGCAAACATTTTCGCACTTTTACGATTATGTTCAACAAGCATGTGCAGTTTCATTGAATGAACTAATAGTGCATTAAATAACTAAAGTGAAGCGAATCGCTAGATTATTTTAACAGATTCAAGCTTTTGAACTCATCGGATCTGTATAACAATGAATAATAATGACTTAGCGCGAAGCGCTGGAAAATTTTGACGTTTGTGCCTTTTTGAACTCAATGTTCTGGACACATTGCGCCATAAAAGTCTAACATAATTTCTGAAAAATTTTGGGGGGGGGTATGTGCCCCCACTGCCCCCTGGCTTTGCCTACGATTCCGTGTGTCAGTAATTTTGGCGCACTTTATGGTGATAAATATGCGAACATGTATGTAAGTGTTAAAAACATGGCGACTAGGCGTACATTTTATGAAATACCGCAAGTGTAGAGTTTAACATATTCATTATGCTCGTCCTTGTTCCGACTTTATTTGGTATTTATACAATCCTCCTATGTACCAAAGAATAAAATGCTATATTTCACCCCCGAAAAAAGATTCAACCCCAACTCGAAAAATCTTGCCCCCGGTCGGGGTTAAGGCCGAGGTTTTTTGGGGTCGGGGTCGGGGTCTCGCGTACGATCACTGGTTGACAGTGAGGTATAGGGCAAAGTGATATTTAAGCACTAAAATTATTGAAAAATTAATGCAAGATTAAATAGAATCAAGGCTTTAATCTGAAGAATTCGTATGCAATTAATGAAATTTAAGTCATTTTCATAATTCAAAGCAAAAAATTGTGAATCAGGTTTTGTATCGTCATAGCGTCATTAAAACATTTGAAGCAGGAAAACACATTGACGAAAAGCAATTTTGAAATCAACCAGAAATGAAAATTTATTCAAAAACAAGTCTTTCTGGAGCTAACTGCAGAGGCGCAGTCAGAATTTAGGTTCGAGGGCATAAACGTTTTCATGTAGAATTTACGGCCTTTCTATTGACAAACAGTTCGGAATTCATAAGTGGCGCAAAGTGCCAAGAAATTTAGTCATTTTTTCCACCCTTAATATTTTGTAGATGTTTCAATGAAAATTTTGTTATTACCGTTTTCAGGCCCATTTATGACCTTCTTATTAACAAAAGTAGTTCAGAGAACAAGAAATGCGCAAAAACATAAGAAAATTTGGCCATTCCTTTTATTTAAAATAGGATTATGTGTCTTTGTAAAGAAAGACAAACGAAACAAAGAATAGACAAACTGGTACACAAAAGACAAAAAAAGCAGAGAATAGACAAACTGGTACGCAATCATTTTCTTACTTTTACTATTAAGCTCAACAAGCATGCGCAGTTTCATTCAACGAACAAATAGTGCATTAAATTACTAAAGTGATGTGAAGTTTTGGATTATTTTAGCTGATTCAAGCTTTTAAATTCATTGGATCTATATAGCAATAAATAATAATGACTTGGCGCGAAGCGCCGGAAAATTTTGACGTTTTTGTCTTTTTGAACTCAATTTTCTGGACTCACATTAGTCCAACAAAAAAATCAACAATATTTCTTGAAAATTTTGGGGGGCTACGCCTATGGCTGACTGCATTTGGAACATCGATAGGCTTTTAATCAGGTCTAACTAAAACAGTTGCGCGCACGATGTGAATAAAAGTTGCAGTCTAAATTTATATAATGGTCACAGAAGTAAATGCATTAGAAAAAGCGTCGCTAGCAGATAAATTCTTGTTTAAATTTGTTTACAATAGAGAATAAGAAGAATTCGGCACAAATAAAATAATTCAACTAAAGACCTGAATGATGGAATTTGCCTAAACCGTATGTGCGATATACTGTGACAATAGGAAATATTAACAGACTCGCTTATTTAACAATATACGGCTGATTATATCATATCACATTTACATTGTGATTCAATCGCTTTAGAAGCAATACGTTTCTAGGTTTCTGATTCGATTCTTAGCACATATTGCATAACTGCAGTGCTAATTTTCCATTTTATGTTAGGGGATTCGGGTACCAGGTATACCGGGTACCCGTCGAGTACCCGGGTAGTAAAACTATTTTCTACCCGGGTACCCGGAGTACCCAGTACCCGGGTACCCGTTCAGGTACCCGCGTGCAGCTCTAATGCCGATGAAAGCGCACAAGCATTATTTCAAGCTATATTAAAGGAATGGGGAGAAGAACACAGTTTCATGAGACATATTAAATCGAACTTACGTGGTTTTGCGTCAGACGGTTGCTAGCATAATGACAGGGCAGCACAATGGATTACAAAAGAATTTAAATGATTGGGCAAGTCACAATTTGTATTCTGTTCACTGTATGGCGCATAGATTACATTTAGCTATACAAAGAGCCATGAAAACTGTTGTTTACTTTGACGAATTTGAGCAAAATATTGACGAGCTACATAATTTCTATAATAAGCGTGGACATATACGAAAAGCCCATCTGCAAAAGTTAGCTGAGGTCCTAGACGTTAAAATGTATGAACTACTTTACATTTTTGAAGCTCGTTGGATATCTTCAGAGTATCATGCATTGAAAAGTGTGAACGAGACGTGGTTACTTGCAGCTACAGATTTGGACTCTATTTCAGTTAATCGATCTTTTACAGAAACAACTAGAATGCAAGCCAAAGGTTTATCTAAGAAAATTAAAAACAAAAATTTTCTGCTCGTTCTGGAATTTCTGTGCGACTTACTGTATGTTTTGTCACATTGGTCAACTCGTTTACAGCAAAGGTCGGGAGTTCTAATAGGCGCAGAAAAATATCGCAGCGACATGAAAGCAACATTCGAAGAAATGAAAAATAAGGGTGGAAGTTATTTGTCCTATTTTCTCAGCACAGTTGTTTGCTCAGACAGTACAACGGCACAAAAATGTTCCTTACAGTTTTACTATAATTCAGTAAGTGTGCATTGGCAAGGAATGGAACTTGTGCCAGGTGGAAAGGTGCCCAAGCTAGACGACTTCCGAGATACATTACTGAAAGCAATGGTTGAACAAATCGATAGTTATTTTCCTGAAGGCAGCTTAAAAGATTTTGACATTTTAATTCCAGAAAAATTACCGCAAAGTGAAGGAGAACTTTTATTGTATGGCATAGATGAAATTCAATCGCTTGCTCTACAATTTCAAGTAGACGTGACACAAGCAACATCCGAATGGACTCAGCTTTTGATCAGGATAACAACATCTGGTGATTTTTGTCGATTTCAAAAGTTCGAACCTATTGTTTTCTGGCAACATTTTTTAAACAGCGGTATTTGATGGGGAGAAAACATCGAGTGGCTAATAAAAATTGTGCTTGTCATACCAGTTGGAAGTGCGGATGCTGAACGAGGGTTTTCAGTGATGAATCACATTCGCACAAATAGAAGATCACGCCTAGACAGTCAAACTCTTGATGCAATTATGATAATTAGAATGAATGGCCGAACGAAATTGAGAAATTCAATGCTTCGAAATATGCAAGAGCGTGGGTCGAAAAAAATCATATGCGCACCGATGATCCTACACAGCGAAAGAAAAAACGCCTAAACAAATTAGATTTAGAGATGGCGGATGAACAAACCAACGTTTATTTACCAGATAGTGTTCTTTTTTGAGTGTGCTTGTTTTTGATTACCTCACGATAACCGCTTTTATATTTTTTAACCTTTTAGTGCTAGTTTACTAATCATTCTAATTAGGTACCTAGCTAGTAAAATCTGCATTTAATTTCATAAGCATTCAACCCATTCAAAAGCCTCAGTGATAAATTTCAAGTGCAAAATAGAATGATTAGGTAGGTATCTAGATTTTTTAAATTTGAATTCTTCCTTAAAGTTTAATACACATTACTACTTCTCCAAGTTTATGAACGTTTAAATTTTTAATGCATTTAGAAATAGTCTACTTTCTTTTAACGCAACATAATCTCATGTGTCGTCATCATATATTTTGGGTAAAAAGTAAATAGAATTACTAATCCGGCGCTTAGAAAATTTTGACATTTTCACTGATTTTGATGTAAAAAATGATGCAGAACAAGACCTGTTTGCTCAAAATCGCCGGACAGTACCGGTCTAGCTGACCCCTCAGGGGGTAATATCCCCCTCACCCCTATGTGCATGTGTGGTACAGTAGCGATTTTAGTGTAGTAAAAACAGGGTCTTTTGACTTTTGATTGTATATTTTAGCTAATTTCTGAATTTCTAACGCCAAAAATTACTAAAATTGTTTCAAAACGGCGCGGAGCGCCTAAAAATTTGATAGTTTTCCATTCTAAATACAAATTTTGCCATTTTCAAGATATATAGGACAGACAATTTTTCATATCGGAGCGAAGCGTCGAAAAATTTTTGGAATTTTACATCTTTTTACGCTCTTTATCTTCCCAAAAATCTTTGTACATGTACAAAGATAGTCCTGAAAAGTCTTTGTACATCGGGAAAAATCTTTGGCGAATACAAAAAAACACTGTTTTGTGCATGCAAATTTTTGTATACTTTAATATGGTACAGTAACGATTTCAGTGTGGTAGAACATAGTTTTTCGACCTTTAGTAGTGTATTTGGCTAATTTTGGGGTTTCTGAATATTTGACATTTTTCCATTTTTCCATTCTAAGCGCAGTGTTGCTTATTACAAGATTTAATTCGCATATTACAATTTTTGTAATATTCCTGATTTTGTAGTATAAGTTGTTTTAGCTTTCTCAGTCGAGTTTTATGTGTGAATTCCATCAAAAGCTCATAAAAATTTCGGCACTTCGCGCCGAGCTAATATCAACTAAATTCAGGCCGAATTATCACATTTAGAAGCACGGTCTTTTTGATTCGGCGAAGATTTTTGCTGATGTACATAGACGTTCCAGGACCTTCTTTGTACATTACAAAGATTTTTGAAGAACAAAAACTGTCAAAAGGTGTAGAATTCCTCATTGCAAATTCTATCATTTTAAAGATTTTCAGGGGTGGAGGGGTAAGCAGCTGCAAAAATGGAGCTGCTTACCCCCTTTCCCCTGAAAATGGCCGAGAAATATTACATGTGACAGGGGGTTTGGGCCATCCCCCATCCACGCTTTGAAGCCCCAAACTTCCTTGAAAGTCAGAAAATATTTGACCACCCTCCCCAATTTTTGGCGAAAACCTGCGTGTTTTTGGCTATTTTTATGTGTTTTCACCATTTTTGATCAAGTCGCTAACCCCCTCCTTCTAAGAATGGCGAGGGACCCCTACCCTAGATTTCCAGCCCTTACATGTATACTGAGGGACTCGCATAAAATTTAAGCGATTACATGCATGTTTTATAGTGATAGTTTATCTATTTACTCTAGTTCACATTCAAAATAATGTATCACTTCGTGAAATTCTAATAGTTAGGTACACGTTTGCCATACTAAAAAATTAAGTTCAAAAAAATTCAAAAGGTTTTCACCAAAAATCGTCTGACAGTGGTGTGCATACGTGGGCAGCAAGAAAATTCTGGGGGTATACAAGATTTTTTTGAAGGTCAAAAAATGGCCCTAAAAATGGTGGTATAGCGATAAAAACACCATTTTTCGACGTTTCTCATCAAGCACTATCCATTGGCATCAAAAAATTGCGAAAAAAACGAGTAAAATTTTCAAAAATTGAATTCTGGGGGGGTTATTTTGATTTCTGGGGGGGTATTTTGGTTTCTGGGGGTGCATACCCCCAAACCCCCACGCCCAGGTGTGGTGGTGTGTCGTGGACCCTGAGGGGGTAATACCCCTCCCCCTATGGGAATGTGTGATGTCACATTTATTACATCCAATACCTATTGCATTCAATCGCTACAGCAGCAGTAGCAGTAGCAGTAGCGAAGATTCAAATGATATAGAGTGTGCTAATAGCAGCGACATAGACTTTATTGATGATTCAGACAATGAAACAGTGGACTAAATTTGTTTCTTGTGACATAAATAGTAATAAAACTTGATTTGAAAAGGCGCACCTAACTTTGCGCTTATCATTTACTACTGAATAAAACAGTCGCTCATTATTTCTTTTCCTATGCTCACCCCAAGTATGTGTCATGCAATAATATTTTCCTTGTCTTACCCCGGCCAATCCCGGCCCCGGCGCCGGAGCCTGGGGATTTTTCATTCAGCCCCGGTACCGCCCTGGCCAACAAAGTCGCCCCGGTTAATCACTAGATGTAGATGCAAAATTTCCTTTAGATTGTAGGTGTAAAGACAAAGAATGGAGTGTTCAAACTGCACGTTTGGGACCAAATTGACTCTAGTTATAATCGTGAAGAAATTTCGGCACTTATGCAGTTTAGGTGGTACATGAAATTTTTCAAAAATTTTCTCGAAATTTGATGAAATGAGGTCGATTTTCAAACGCTGATTACGAATATGACATTCTTTCTGATCAATGACCATTAGTTTTCGGAAAATTTAAATTTCAAGTTTTTTTTAGAGTTTTAACCTTTTCAATTTTTTTGCGATTTGTTTTAGATTGTGGTCAATTTTTTTTGCGCTGATCACAAATATGATTTCATCCTGGATGAAGACAATTAATTTGTCGATTGTTCAAATTTCGAATTATTTTTTATCTTACGAAATTTAAAAAAAGGTTTTCAATTTTTTTTAATTTTGATGGCTTCTAATCAATTTTCATGTAGTTTACGAACTTGACATTTATTTAAACGGATGCCTGTAATTTTTTCGATAATTATCCTCTGTCGCTTGCTGATCCATATCGATACCAGGCCAAAAATACGCCTAAGGTAATCAGGATCAGTAGCTCGTTTCTCTCGTTCAGCTCGCTGCAACCCCATTAGCTCAGGTTTATTTTCTCCTTGTACCAACGCGAATGCGCATAACAGCCTGAGCCTACTTCTGATTAAGAATCAGTCTGTTTATGAATTCATCTCTAGACTAAGACTTATAAGATGTGCATTCATGTTGGTACCTGACAAAAATAAGCCTTAGCTATAGGGGTTTCAGTGAGCGGAGCGAGCGGAGCGAGCTGGAAATCCGTATTAGCTCAGGAGCAGCATCTAACGGTTATTTAGTCACCGTCCGACCAAGACAATACAAGACAAGAAAATGTTTATTGTCCAGAAAAATACACGAAATTTGATAAAACGCAAATACATGATAAAATAGCGACTGAACAAAAGGAAATACAAAGATCAGGAAAGTGATACAAGTAGGTATGCTCCAACAATAAATTTGTAAAGTCAATGTTTAGGAGCTCTTTTTTGAACAAACAAACGTTGGTGGAAGCGACTATTTGATCAGGTAAGGAGTTCCAAATTTTTCGGTATCGTTGCGAAAAATCGTTGAGGTGAGCATTGGAACGGACAACTGGTAACGTAAGTTTACAACTGTTTACAGATCGGGTTGTGCCTGAACTGAAAATGAAAAATTCATTAGCATCAATACAAGATAGATCGTTAATAATTTGATACATGAGACAGACATATGAGAAGACGACTAAGTTCTAAAGAAGGTAGGTTAAGAAGCTTTAGGCGTTCAAGATAGGATGAATTGCTTTTAAAACCAAAAAGACGTTTAGTATATTTACGCTGAATATTTTCAAGACGATTTATATCATTTGCATAATATGGATTCCATACAGAAACAGCATACCCAAGCATGGGTCTTACATAAGTAGTACAGGCCCTAACTAAAATATCTTTATCACGAGAAAGAAAAGCTTTGTGTATTAGAAAACAACGAGAAACAGCTGTTTTAATTATGTGATTTAAATGTTCCTTACAATTGAGATTGAAGCTTTCTTTAAATTTTTGAGATTGAAGCTTTCTATATTACACAGAAAGCTTTCTATAAAAATCGGGAAGAAGTCAAAAATAAAGAATAATAAAATTTGAATTTTTCTTAAAGTAAAGTCCTGTGAGCAGAATAAATGTCATATTCGTGATCAGCGTATGGAAATTGACCATATTTCATCAAATTTTGGAAAAATTTGACAAAAAATTTTCGTACCACCTAAACTGCATAAGTGCCGAAATTTCTTGCTATTTTGAAATAAAAAAGTCAAGAGGGAGTGCAGGAAAAAGTCATTCTCTCATATTTCACTTCGGGGGACACGTGCCCCTCTTGATACGGGCATGATGATGCTGTTCTACGCCGATTTCTTCTATCCTTTGGCGGTTTTTATCGTTTTATTACAGAAATAGCGCTTTGAACGCGTAGTAAGCATTGTTCCGTCGAAAGCGTCAAAAAATTTAAATCAATGTATTTTTTCATTGCTTTAAATAGTGCAAGAGGATGCAAAAAGTCCAAAATACGCTATTTAATGGCCCCGCCACTTTTTATGGGTTTTTAGATGAAAAAGTTTTTCGATTCCCCCCTGGCTAAAATCCTGGCTACGCCTGTGTAGTTAAGTGTTGCAAAGAGACCGGACTTGACCCCACCTCTATGACCACAGGTTTCCCTCCTCATTTAACGATTTTTTAGCTAAAGAAGTTGAAAACGGGGAAATAAGTATCGAAAAACATATTTTGGTGAAAACGGCAAGTTATTGATTAAAACTTGAACACCACTTTTATCGACAACTTGCTCTAGAAATTTACTATAATTAATAAAATCATCATCTGCACGGATTTGGACAATTTTTATCATGCAAAATGCGTTTAGGTGAGATTGAATATCAAGTTTCCCGAAGCGATTTAATTTTTTTACTTCTTATTGATGTTTAGGTCGCGCCGGATTAGGAAAATTTTTGTATGCAAAACTACGTTTTAGAAAAGCAAAATCTCAAACTTTTCTGGCGCCTCGCGCCATAAGCGACTTCGAAAATTAATTTTTAACAGAAATAACGTATTAATGACTGAATACTATCCAAATACGATATTTACATGTAAACATGTACAACATACAAAAAGTCTTGTACAAATAAACAGTGAATGATTGCCTTGGCAAAAAGCGTCTTTTGTACGCATTTATAGTCGAATCTTGGACTGGTAAAAAATCTTTTCTATAGGTAGATTAGACCATTTATGTAACAGGGGAGTGAGGGGCCCCTAAAAGTCGAAAGTCCTGCCCCCATCCCCCAAAGCCGCACTTATTATAAATAACAGTAGTTTAAGTTGTCGGGTTTGTCTGCTTAAAGCTAAATTATTCTGAGGGTCTTCCTTAATTGGTATGCGTACAAAAAGGGCACTTATGCAGTAGTCCCTGTGCCATGATTACATAAATGAAAATCAAATTCGTTTTTTCTACACTCTCGGAATTCGGCGACTTAGCCAATTTCATGAACGCATTGCGCTGTAGAGCGAGAGGTCTGAGGATCCAAAACCCGGCAAAATAATGTTGAAAAAACAAAAAATTCGGTCGGGCCTAAAGTGAACAGTACCCAAGTACCATTACTTGAACTATGCACGTACTGCACCTGCAGGCCTGTGCACCGTTCACACTTCTTGGTAACTGTGCACGTAATACACCAATACCCTACCCATGTATGCTCAACACCAAGAAGTAAGTTTACTCCTAGAATTTTGCAATTAAAATTTTTCCTCCTATCCAATCGGTTTTTCACTCCTAGCCTTGCTCCCAAATCTACTCCTACAGTCCTAGCCCAGGAGTAAGTTACCCCTTACATATGAAACCTAATTTACCCCTAACTACCTAGAACTCCCAAGAGCTATTTGCAACCTAGCCTATAGGAGCTAAAAGTCTAGGAGTAAATTTAAATATTTTTTGAAAGATGTTTTGGTTGTTTTTTAAAAAAGGCAATTTGAATATTTTTTATTCGGGTTTGCTTTTCGTTGTTTTTCTTACGTTTAAAAGACAGTCTAGCCGTCTAGACTGATGCTAGTAGGTTGAGGTGATAGTAAGAGGATTAAAAACAAGAAATAGTAATAATCTACTTCCTCTCTGATGACCTCGCCTGTTTACTCGTTTATGATTTTTCCTCATGTTTTTTAACGTTTGTTTTTTCTGTATATACACCTGCTTACTTCATCACGTTTCATTTAGACTCTTGCAACTCGTCAAATCTGTAATTTCTCTTAATCCTTTTTTCTTTTAGGTACATTAGTGCTATTTTTAGCATCTTTTTGTTTGTTTCCTACTCACACAAAGCTTCGCTTTTACCTCTTTCTTCCTTTTTTTGTTCTTTTTATTTATTTACTTTTTATTCTTAATTTTTTCTTATATATACGATTTATTTAAAATTTTTATTCATTTATTTTTTAAACTTGATTTATTTTTTCCCCTTCCTTATCTCCTTTCCTCTTTTTTCTCTTTTTTGTCGTATTGATGACTACTTATCACTCAAAAAAATGTCGCATAAAATGACCGCACAAATGATTTTTCAAGATGATATCCAAGCTTGACTGTGCCGAAAAATTCTTTAACTTCTTTTATACTCAATTCTAATACGTTCTTATGAAAAGCGATATGGAAAATAAATAGTCATGCTGCATGAAGCGTTAGAAAATTTTGACATGGTCGCCTTGTTGACACAAACTTGGATTGTTCGGAGGGCAAAACATAGGCAAGAACAATCGCTTGGAAATTTTGGGCTTATTAGCTTAAAAGTATGATAAAATTGATTTTTAGTGTTTTTTGTACAAGGTCCGTTTGTATGGTACAAATTTGGTCCCCAAAAGTCTGTACATTTAGTGAACATAAATTTTCGAGTACTATAATATGGTACAGTAGCGATTTTAGTGTGGTAAAAACAGAGTTGTTCGACCTATGGTTGTGTATTTTAGCTAATTTCTGGGTCTCTGGGGGCAAAAATCAGTAAGAATCGGCTAATCGGCTTAAAACGGCGCATTTGACAATTTTCCTTTTGAAATGCAATCTCTGCCATTATAAAGATATATAGAACACACAATTACTCATTTAGGCGAGAAGAGCCGAAAAGTTATGCGAATTTTATACCTTTTTTGCAATTTTTGTCTTCCCAAAAATCTTTGCACTTGTACAAAGACCGTCCCGAAAAGTCTTTGTACATCGGGAAAAATCTTTGCTGAATACAAAAAAACCGTGTCGGGTACAAGCATACGTGTAACAGGGGGAATGGGGCAGGTCCCCCCACCCAATGTTGGTCGTCCCCCCATCCCGCCCAAAGCCAGACGATTTTTGACGCCCCCCTATTTTTTTGAAAAAATTGAATTTCTAGACCATTTTAAAGTGTTTTTTTGGCTGTTTTTTGCCGAAAATGAATGTGTTGTACCTCCCCTCTCTAAAAATGGCCGGGGACCCCCATTCAAAATTTCGAACCGTTAAATGTATGGTTACGAGCATACATGGGCAGCAAGAAAATTCTGGGGGGTCCAAGATTTTTTGAAGGTCAAAAAATGGCCTTAAAAATGGTGATATGGCGATAAAAACACCATTTTTCGACGTTTCTCATCAAGCACTATCCATTGGCGTCAAAAAATTGCGAAAAAAACGAAAAAAATTTTCAAAAATTGATTTCTGGGGGGTCTTTTGATTTCTGGGGGGGTCTTTTGGTTTCTGGGGGGTCCAGACCCCCCAGACCTCCCACGCCCATGTGTGGTTACGAGCCGTAGATTTCGGTCTAAAATGGTTGTGAAATAACCCCCTCATACCCCTCCCAGCGTGCATGTGTGATCTGTATGGGCCAAAACTGGCAAAATTACGAATAGCGCGCTAAAAGTTTAACTCCAGGGGTCTACCGTAATCCGCGGGTATATTTCTAATTTTTGAGGTCTTAGGCTCTCCCATGCCCATTTGTAGTTGAGCTCCCTAATATTCTGACTAAGGGCCTGGCTGGATGGATTATCATAGATGACGTTATTTTGACGAATAAGATTTTCGCATTTTACTGCAGGGCATGATCGAAGAACTAATAGTTACGTTGTCGGGCATAGATTCATGGCTTTCAGTCGGCTTAGAACAAAATGCTAACGAAAAATATAAGTCGAAACTTTGCATGCACCCTGGAGAAGGCGAAATTTTGGGCAGGCTGTTGAAACTGGCTCGTTTTGCATTCAAATTTAAGGATTATGCGGACAAATATAACATTGTTGCATTTTTGAATCAAGAAGTCGCCAATCATTCGCTCGGCCCGGAAGGGCACAATTTTTTTGGACATTATCACGTTGCGTTGTCCGAAGGATTAAACCAGGTTTTGCGCGATTACCGGAGTCATTTGTGCAAATTAGAGTTAGAAATTCGAAAAGACGCTCTGAAGAGAAACTTATTCTTCTTAGCCGCCGAATTACACCAATACTTTACAATTTTTGAGGCAATCGACGCGTGCTTGAACCAAATCTACCGCAATAGCCTACACGGTTGCCAAATTTTGTCCGTCTTTTGCGACTGCATGTACAAATCGGTGCCTCTGATAGAGTCTGAATTGGCCAAAATTAGACGATCGTGCTTAAACGTGTTCACTAATCAATTGCTGGATTTTCTCAAGTTTGGCGAATTGGACGATAAATTTTCCGAATTTTTCATTTGCCACGATCACGCGAGTTCTATCGGTGATGCTTTGGTGCGCGACCAATATAAGCCCGTATTCATAGCCGATTTTTTAAGCGACAAAATACGGTTCATTGGTCAAAATGTGCGATTTATTCGCGCAGGCCAGGGTTAGTCTAGTCATCAGGTGGTTATGCACATGTATTTTCTATGAAGCATGAGGATTCTGCCCCTAAAATTTGTTTAAAATGACTTTTTGGGCTTTAAAACGATCATTATGCCACCAGGCATCAAAAACCCAATTTTCTGACTATGCTCTTCCTTTGTTTCTATATACAAAAAAAGTTTTACAATTTTCTGAAAAATTTAGTCAACTATGACGAAATATGACAAAAATTGTTTTTTTCCACGAATCCCTCCACAACACCTACTTCAAGGGAAAACATCGCTGAAAATACTTAAGTAATCGAGCGTTTTTTGAATTTGAATTTAAAAATTTTTGGAGGGGTCAGTAATTTTTTATTGTACAGTTCTCGCCATGAATGTTGTCGCGTCAACCAGCGCTAGCGTTTATTAGCGTGCGTGACCTTTAAATATTAAATGATTTCCGACCTCGTCCGCCTTTGATGTTGCTGTTAATTTAGAAACCACCAACATTAGCCACCGACAACAATGAAAAAATTGAAAAAAAATTAAAAAAAAGTTTAAAAAAGTTAAAAAAAGTTAAAAAAATAAAAAAACAGTCGTGGCGAGAACTGTAAATTATCATCCATTCTGGGTAGGGGTCATGCCATAGATGCACAAAGTCAAAGTTAATGGGGGGACAGACGTGCACATAGGGTATTCTAAGGGTATTGGGGAATACTAGACCCTAAAGCTGTGAAGCAGAATTTACTATAAGTCGGTTTTCCCTAGGACAGACAACAGAAATAAAGGCGAACCTGCGAAACGGGATTATAAAATATCCATGAGTGACCCGAAGCGATGAGTAGTTTGGTAATGTAGGCTTCAGCGCAAAATATTTTATTCAAAACTTAAGTTACAGGCTTCGGGAAATTGATTAGGTACGTGCTTTGTCTATTTTTTGGTGATCTAAAATTTTGACACGAGTACCGTAATAGAATATATAAATCTGCGTGCAGTGTGCTTTATTTACTTAAATTGTGATAAATGAATATGGCAGCATCAGTTTTAGAATATATCGCTTAAGATGGCAAATAAACAAAATCCTTATTCTCTGTGTCTTCCATCCAATTCAATTTCATAAAATCTTTTTTTCTTTTGGGCAGTTGGATCGTCAGCACGAGGTACTTTGTTCATTTTCAAAAATTGATTCCAACCACTGTTTTTTGCACGAAGCAGAGATATGAGGCTCGTAAAATGGTTTTTGGAGCCATCTTTTTATAATGTACAAAGACTTTTTGGGGCAAAGTAATAGTAGTTTTGACGCTGTTTCGAGTATTTTTCAGTAAATTTTCAAAAAAATCTAGGCGTTTCGCGCTAGATATCGTAATTGCAGTCTATTTAACTCAAAGCGTGGGCATTAAACCCTCAAATCAGTCTTTGTATAATTTCAAGCATCCTTGTACATATTGAAACATCTTTTGCATCTATCTAAACTGTTTTATATAGCTTTTATGCCGAAAATAAGAACTATTTGACAACTGCACTGTTTTCTGCCGTCTGAGAATAAAATTCTGGAGGAGGGGAGGGCGACCACCACACCTGGGTGTGGGGGGTCGGGAAGTATGCACCCCCGAGAAACCAAAATACATTATCCCCCAGAAACCAAAATACCCCCCCCAGAATTCAATTTTTGAGAATTTCTATGTTTTTTTCGCAATTTTTTGATGCCAATGGATAGTGCTTGATGAGAAGCGTTGAAAAATGGTATTTTTTTGCCATACCACTATTTTTAAGGCCATTTTTTTGACCTGTGAAAGATCTTGCACCCCCTGTTCCCCACAGAATTTTGATGCTGTCCACCAGGGATGCAACGGATATCCGGATCCGCATCCGGATCCGTTATTATACGGTATTATTTTGGATCCGGATCCGGCATTTTGAAAAATTAGGATCCGGATCCGGTATTTTAAAAAAATAAGATCTCGGATCCGGTATTTTGACAGTTTAAAATGGATCCTAAACGGATCCAAAAGATTATGATAAAAGATCTTTAAACCTTGAATTGTATTGAAGAAACAACATCACTATGAGACGAAAGCTTTACTTTGTACCTAGATACGTCGTAAATGGTTCTTGTTCAATTTAAAAATTTTCTCGCCTTCTTTACATGGTATTTTGTATTCGGCAAAGATTTTCCCCGATGTACAAGAACTTTTCGGGACCGTCTTTGTACATGAACAAAATTTTTTGGGAAGGCGAAAGGCTCTTCAAAAGTGTAAAATTCTCAAAAATTTTCGGCGCATAGCGCCGAAATGCGTGATCGTGTCGTGTGTTCTATATATACATATCCTTATAATGGCAGCAATTGCATTCCGAAAGAAAAATGTCAAATTTTTCGGCGCTTCGCGCCGTTTTAAGACAATTCTCAGTGATTGTTGCCCTCAGAGACCCAGAAATTAGCTAGAATACACAAAGATCGAAAACCCTGTTTAACCACATTAAAATCGCTACTGTACTATATTATAGCACACTAAAATTTTCATGTTCAAAATGCACGAAGACTTTTGGAGAGGCAGGAGGCTGGACTGCAGTAATTTAGTTGTTTTCGTGGCGGATTTAAGGAGCAAGGGCGGATTTAAGCAGCGAGGGCGAGGACAACCGCCCACATTGGCCCAAGCGAGATAATGATTGATTATGTGATTAGCAATGATTTTTAGTTTCCTCATTAGCATTTGCAGCTTTTTTCGAACATTTTTACTTTCCTCTTATTTTCACTATTTCATGCATTTTTATTAGAAAAACGGGTTACAAATCGAATTTTGCATCGTTGTCCTCGCCTATATATATATATAAATATATATATATATATATATATATATATATATATATATATATATATATATATATATATATATATATATATATATATATATCATAGGTAGCGCGTTAGCGCGTACCTATAATATACTTGGGTACCCCTAACACCTGTGCACCCCCCTACAGCTATAACGGGACACTTCTGGAAGGTGCGGTTTTTTTGAAAGAAAGATAATAAAAAAATTCGCTGCCCGTGTTTTTTGTTTTTCTTGAAACTCAAAACTGGCTGTGTAAAGAAGGTGTAAAGTTTTTGTGTAACGTTATAACATAGGATCAATTTTGGGAGGTTTTTTAGGCGGCATGTGGACAACTCAGTATTGACTCGTCAAATAAATTAATGGCACAGATTTGTAGAGGAAGGGATGCTCCAGAATGACTTTTTTGTTTGTTGAAATTCGCATTAGTTCTCGAATGGGAGTGTAAAGAGTGCGAAAATCTGGGGGTGAAAAAGCACATTTTGGTCGAGTTTTCAACTTGTCTATGTCTGATACTAACTCCGGCTATGAGTTTTTAGAAATGTTTTCTGACAGAAATGTAGAGCGGATCAAGGGCTACAATCTGCCTACAAGCAGACTTTTCTACGCGCAATAGGGAGTTAGGTCCTGGGGTTTAAAGTTTACACTCTAGTCGATGGTGTAAAAAACAGATTTTAACTAAGAATTCTCTGCCAGCTTTTTCCGCTTATGAGTTGGACTTAAATGAGTATAACAGTAATCAAGCAGCTTCTAGGGGCTACACGTCGCAGCAAACCGCGTTCAAAAAAACGCAATATTGAGTTATTTATGGGGGTGTAAAGTTCGAAATCAGACGTGAAAAATGGGCGAAAAAACACGTTTTTTCCCCAATTTCGATTGGTAAATCATATCGAATAATTTTTGCAACAGAATTTTTGCACATAGAAACGTACTACGACTCGAAAGCTACAAACTGTACCAAACCGAATTTCTTTACACTCAATAGGGGATACGGTACGGATTTTTAAAGTTTACAATGTTCTGAATGATGGAAAATATGTCTTTGTTTGGGTTTTGTTCGCCTATTTCTCCATTCAGAAGTCAGGATAGGTCCAATAGAATAAAAATAAAGTGCCTTATATGGGGTGTATGTCATAGCGAATCGCGTATGTCTAAACCAATATTAAGCGAGTGTAAAGTCAAGAATGGGGTGCTTTAAACAGGTTTTTGTCTTGTTTCTTTCTGCCAGCTTCTCCGGTTATGAGTCAGGGACATGATTCTCAAGTCTGTAAATAAACCTGAAACCAAATTCGATAAGCAATTTCGGCGCGTATGTTTACACTCAACAGTTCAGTAAAGTGGTTTAAACCAATGTTAATTTATCCTTACATTATGGAGACTTACTAAATTCATAAAAGTTGGTCGTAATATCGAAGCAATATTAAAATTACGATTCTGACTAAAATCTTTTTTACACTAGGTGTTAACATATCGTTTACACTACATATTAATCTTCGTTTTAGAGCCTTGCGGAAACCTATTTTTTTCCTTATGACTAGAAATTTTTAAGGAATCAAGTGTGAGAAGTCGGTTACACACATTTTTTTACACAACAGTTTACACTACATATTAATCTTCGTTTTTAAATTGTTTTACACCTAATGTTAATTTGTCATCAGACCATTGTTGAGACGTAATGTCATTATAAATGTTGATTGTAATATCCGCGTAATATCAGATTTACGTATCCGACTAAAATCTTCTGTGCATTCTGTGTATGTAAGTAAACACTGCATATGAACTTTTGACCTAGAGCCTTGCAAAACATAATATTTTTCTTAAATTCAAAAAAACAATAAATCAAGTGTGAGATGCCAGTTGGGCGCGTTTGTTTACAATGAACTTTATCGGACTAAATAAGAGTCAGCGAGAAGTAAAATGACAAAACGTGAGATTATTTGTTGAAGTTGCATCATGGTCGAAGTAAGCAACGATCAGAAGCGATAAGTGAATTCCAGCTTGAGCACAGAAAATAATGCTGCTTCGAACTTCAGCTAAATAATATTGCAAACGCGCGGAGTCGGAATATAATTCATACACAATGCAAGTATAAATTGCTAAGATATAAGCAGTACCTAATGACATTCGCTACAACACTGACAAAGATAGGAATAACTACTATCTTTTGCTAACTAAAAGTTGGGTACTAGCAAGAAAAAATGCTCCGATGGAACAAAAAAAGGTAGAATATACTTGGAACAAAGAATTATCAAGGACGTAAAAGGAGGGGACTAGAAAAAGCTCCTATCTACAAATGTCACAAAATTTGCTAAAACTCAGAAATTTCCTAAACAAAGAAAAAACGAGAGTAAGTAAATCAAAGAAAAAACCTACCTGTGCCTGAAACTGCAAGATCTGCTAAAAATCAGACTTTTTCTAAGCAACGCAAAAATCGAAGTATATTCTGCGGCCTCTAAAAAAATAGGTGAACCTTCTCATATTGTCCACCATACAGTGGGCGGTTCCAAAATTCTAAGGGGGGTTTTCAAATTGGAATATTGGCCTTAATAGTGCTATGGCGAAGAAAACTCAATTTTTGAACGTTTCTTGTCGAGCTCTATCTATTGGTACCTACCAAAAAAACCCAAAAAGAGCAGAAAGATTTAAAAAATTGAATTCTGGAGGTATTCTCGGGTATTTGCGTTTTCTTGTTGGGTATTTTGCCTTGGGGTGCATACTCCCCAAACCCCCTACGTCTAGGTATGGTGTCCAATGCCTAATATAAAGCTTATAAAATAAATCTCAAATCTGCGTTTTTGCTAATCACTTGCAACGTTAATTTATTCGATATTGTGGCTAGATAAATATTACAAAAAGTTATTTCCTATGATTATTTGCGATACTGCAACGAAAGACTGTGATTTCTATATAATGCATGCGTCCATTCAGTACTCTTCGGGCGTTTAATCCCACCAGACCACCCGGATTTCATTCCTGCTCATGTAAACTGATAACCATTAGGCATGGGAGGTTAGGGGTATGCACCAGTGTTCAATCAGAAACGTCGAAAATTGCCGTTTTTCCAACATACCATAATTACTATTTTTTGACCCAAAAAAATATTGCAACATGGCGCTGCTCAGCTATGGCGATATCTGCTTTTGCAGAGTGAGTGGTTCAGTTATCTAGCCCAATGTTTTATCTTTGTTCGACAGGATGCTGCTTTCTTCTGCAGGCCGCAGAATATACTTCGATTTTTGCGTTGCTTAGAAAAAGTCTGATTTTTAGCAGATCTTGCAGTTTCAGGCACAGGTAGGTTTTTCTTTGATTTACTTACTCTCGTTTTTTCTTTGTTTAGGAAATTTCTGAGTTTTAGCAAATTTTGTGACATTTGTAGATAGGAGCTTTTTCTAGTCCCCTCCTTTTACGTCCTTGATAATTCTTTGTTCCAAGTATATTCTACCTTTTTTTGTATATATATATATATATATATATATATATATATATATATATATATATATATATATATATATATATATTCCATAGGGTTAGTGTGCGAACAATAGTTCAGATAGTTGGTCTTTCGATCAAGACTGCCAGCTGGCCTTTTCACACCATTGTTGCGAAATTCGGTCGATTCTGCTGGACTCTGAGCACTTTGAGGCGATTAATCTGATCAGGCCGATCGAACAGTTGCACGAAATGTTGTCAGAAAAATTGTGGCGATCGTTGTGCAACCGGTCGGCAACTGATTGCAATAAACCGTGTGATAATTTATTCGACTGCCTTGAAAACGTGCACAATTTCTATTTATTGTCCAATGGCGAATTGTTCTTGGCTCTGATCGACAGGCTTAGTGGATACAACGTCGGTTTAAACAAACATTCGAAGTACGTTTTTGTCGGCTTACAATATTGATCGGAACGATAGTCTGTTCCATTCCAAACGGCCCATTTTTCGCTTTACGGCTTAATACTGTAGCAGAATATTATGCGATTTACGTCGTTGCGGCATTTTGCCAGATGCGCCACATTTTAAGCAAACGCATTAAATATCAATATGCAGAATTTAAAATAACCGGCAGCTAGTGATGAAACGGGTACCCGGATCCGGATCTGGTATTGCCCGGATGTTTTCAAGATCTGGATATGGCAGTTCGAGTTTTTATCACCCGAATCCGGGGTTTGAATTTTTACTACCCAAATCCGGACCCGGGAACGACTCTTTAGGCATTTTATCAAAGGAATACAGATCTTAAATTTTGCAATTATATCTGACAATAAGATAATTATGAATTTATAGTAAGCACCTTGAACTAAATCAATTTCACTCAAGGAAACATTTTAGTTTCCCACAAAGGGTAAGACAGAAATAAAAACGTTCATCTTATGTATTAGTAAACTTAATTTTGGTCATGTATGCTTGATCAAAAAATTTGCCAACTGTTCTTTGTGCAGACAACTGCTGGTTGATCGATATACTATTCTAGTCTACTAAAAAGCTGTTTATGAATAGCTAGTCGCTGTAGCTTAAAGGCATTTTAATGCATAAACACAAACACGGAAAATCCAGATTCTTGTTTCCCTACCACATACGCCGTTCCTCCTGTGCACGATTTTTCGTATTTGACGAAGACTTTTCCAGGTGTACATACTTCGGGACCCCTTTGTGGATTTACTGCTTTAGTGTGAGGACAAAAACTCAAGTCTACAATTTTCGACGCTTCCCGCCAGAATTATTAGCCTGTTCAATACGTGTTTTTAATGGCAAAAATTGAGTGTAAAGAGACAAAACTGTCACCATTATTGAGTTTAGCTTCAATTAGCCAAAATATTCTAGTGCTTCATACAGTAAAGTAATTTGCACTGCTTTTCCAGTAAGAGCCATACATGTTCTGGGGGAGGGTTTGACCCTCCAGAATGGCACTGACTCCCCCCCCCAAAATGGCCGCGACCCTCCCCAGAATTGTACATAAATGTTTCGTAAACATTGTAAAAATGCTTTTTTAAAGCATTTTTGGCTCAAAACTTTAATTTTCGGCGCTTCGCGTGTATATACATTTCTGGACTATATTTTGTTCAATTTACTCGATTTTTCTCGAATTTTTTCGAAATATTTTCATGTTTTCATGTTCTAGAAAAAGCGGGCATTGTCTCAAACGTGTAACCATCGTTTTCAACCCAAAAAAGACACTTTCTAAAATTTTCTTGGGCCTGGATCTCCTTATAATTTCCATGCTGTACCTGTATGGTAAGAGCCTGAGCTTGAATTGAATTTATATCAATCCATCATTTTTCATGTATTCATTTTTGATTTACATCATACCATAATTTATATCATAAATAATAAATAAAATAAATTAGCATTTATATCATAAATGTCAATATTTTTTGTTAAAAGATGTTAATTTTCTGTTTTGCTTCCCTTCCCGAAGCTTATTGTGTTTAAGAGGTCAAAAATGATGGTGCTTGCTAATTAAATTTTCTAAGCTATGCACTCACTAATGAAAAGGCCGCAAAAATCTACCTGTAAATAGCAAAAGTGTTGAAAATTTTCTATCGACAAATTTTTCTATTTTTCATTGCCAGGCTGCTAAACCACACTAACAAAGGTGAAAAACAGCTTTTCCGTACAAAAAAGCCTTATTGCACTATATTATAGTAGGTTATCTACCCAAAATTTACGTGCGCAAAGACTTGGGAACTGTTTTTGTGCAAGTACAAAGGGACCTCGTACAAAAAAATCACTTCCCTCGAGGAGGCACCAATAAAGCATGATATTTACGATGAAATCAACAATAGATTAGTAGATTATCCGATAATCTACTAATTATCTATCTTGGATCCGCATCCGGATCCGGAAGTTTGCATTTTTGCTGCCCGGATCCGGATCGGGAACTTTGAATTTTTACCACCCGGATCCGTATTCGGAGCCTTAATTTGTAAAACTTAGGATCCGAATCAGAATCTGGATAAATTAAAATTGAGGATCCGTTTAATTACTACCAGGGCTACGAGAGCGTAATTGAAGAAGCCATTAGTGCATTAAAAATTAATGCGGTGATTGGAATTTATGGGAAACGGGCCGTTTGGAGCGAAACAGATTATAGTTTAAGATTGACAAAATAATCATCGAAATTCTTTTCAATATCGAATGTCAGGCACGTAGCTCTGGGAGGATGGGGGTTCCGGACCTTCAAAATTCATAAAAAAAACCGGAAAAATAGGACTTTTTAAACATATTTTGTGCTATTTTTAGCCTTTTTGGGCTTAGTCCCCCAAAATTGGTGTTGGTCCCCCCAAAATAGGACGGTCATCTATGTACGTGCCTGTCGAATGTGCATAATTGTTTAATCTAAAAGCTTGTTTATTAGATTTCGGCTTGTTTCAAGGTTCGAATCGAACTATTGTGGGGCTTCTTCCACCGTAAGCAATTCGAAGTCGCATAAGAGCTACAAAGCGGACGGTTTAAACAAAGTTTTGGACGAATGCCTATTAAAATGGCGCGAAAGTCATTTGGACTGCTGTGACTCGTTGGCTCAAATGTATTTCAATGCCGAAGCGATCGATAATTTGCACAACGACGATATTTGGCAAGCCTTGGAAATAAGGTAACTACATACGTCGTAAATGGTTCTTGTTCAATTTGAAAATTTTCTCGCCTTCTTTACACGGTACTTTGTATTCGGCAAAGATTTTCCCCGATGTACAAGATTTTTTCGGGACCGTCTCTGTACATGAACAAATTTTTTTGGGAAGGCGAAACGCTCTTTAAAAGTGAAAAATTCTCAAAAATTTTCAGCGCTTAGCGCCGGAATGCGTGATCGTGTGTTCTATATATACATATCTTATAATGGCAGAAATCACATTTAGAAAGGTAAAATGTTAAACTTTTAAACTTTTGGCGCTTCGCTCTTTTTTAGACAATTTTTAGTATTGTTTCTTGCCAGAAACCCATAATTTAAACTACTAATGATCGAAAAACCTTGTTTCACCGCGCATAAATCGCTACTGCACCATATTTTAGTACCCAAAATTTGCATGTACGAAATGTTCAAAGACTTTTGGGGACCATCGTTGTACATGT
This sequence comes from Mermis nigrescens, assembly GCA_036768485.1. Lineage (NCBI taxonomy): Eukaryota > Metazoa > Nematoda > Enoplea > Mermithida > Mermithidae > Mermis > Mermis nigrescens. Next base: position 45,227 of record JAVLUZ010000277.1, read on the forward strand.
ATAAACGGACGGTATACAGAAAACATTGCTTCTTTATATTTTCTCCAAAACTTGCTGTCCTCTTAAAAAACACCCTTTGTGTTTTTTGCATTTATGTACTGTACAACCACCATCAGAGCAATCTCCCGTCAGAGCCTCATATTACGCCACTTAATTGATTTCACAAATTTCGTTCGTCTTATAGGAAATATCGATCAAAGTCAAAACTAAAAAAACCAGCGAAATCCATTTGGAAATAAATAAACTTTGTAACCTCGAAAAACCAGCCCAAAAAGCTTTGCTGCATGCATAGGTTACAGCGGAAATTATGTTTAATGGACTTACATACATAAACATATTTCGAAAAATGTTTCACTTTTTACCGATATCATCTTTTATTACGTCAAATTTATAAAAATCGACAATATTGTCTAAGCTATATTAAAAATTCTCCAATTTATATAAATAAGTCTTTGACTCATATAAACAACTCTAGCTAAGCTTCTTAAACATCCTCTACAAGAAACTATGCTGACTGAAGTACTCTAATGAATTTTAATTTTGCTGCCATGGTAACATGTACTTAACATTGGTTTGTTTCAGGTTACAATGGTTTTTTAGGTCACAATCGCACTTTTCTCTGGGATTTTCGGTGGGAGTTCCTATACTTTCACTAAAACAAGTATCGGACATCACGTTAAGACTTCACGAGGAACATTCCAGCCAAGTTTTATAAGAATCGACGCCGGTTTTTTTAGGTTACAACTGTTTTTTTAGGTTTGACTTTGAGGGTAAAGTGTAGCTTTATGGATTGAATATGACTGCTGAATTTTTTGAGAACAGCCTGCACAGGGGTCTAGCGTGAAAACTAAAAGATTCCTACAAACATGAATACGGTTAGAATTACCGACTCTCAATAATGCATGAAAAATGCTCAAAAAAGTGATTTTTCGGAACTTCCAGGCAATATCTCAATGATCCGAAAAGATTGTTGTGATCTACAGGGCATAGTTCTTTCGACAGCATACTGAGAAAAGGGGTGGGTGTTTTTTAATTCACTAAATCCACTGGTTCTTCCGAGGGCAGCACCATTGGTGGACGGTACCAAAGCTCTGGGGGGTACAATATTTTTTCAAAGGTCAAAAAATGGCCCTAAGAGTGTGGTATGGCGAAAAAACACCATTTTTAACGTTTCTCATCGAGCACTATCCATTGGCATCAAAAAATTGCGAAAAAACAAAAAATTCTCAAAAATTGAATTCCGGGAGGTGTATCTTGATTTCTGGAGGGTGTATACCCCCTAACCCTCCGCGCCTAGGTACATACGTACATATGGACAGCACTATAAATGACGTTTCGTTAAATTCGATGCGCTTTCAGCCAGCTCTTCGTAAAATATTACTTGTTTATAAACTAATTCTTCTAGAATGAAATTACGTTTATTGATGGATAAATTTTTTTATACTCTGAGCACTGAGCAGTAACATATCACATCAAAACGTGTTCCTTAAGTTGCAATCGATTGGCAGAAAGTTAAAGTTGAAAACTTATTAATATTTCATTGTTTTAATGTTTTATATGATATTTTTATATGGATTTTTTTATATGATTTATATGATTTTATATATTTATATATTTTATTTGACAAATTTTATACATTTTATTTGATCTATTTGGGCAAGAAAATCTTCTAACTAAGGTCTCGATCAGACTCGCACAGTATGGGAATTCAGGAGGGGAGGGTGAAATTTTAATGTGCCTTTTTTGGACCTAAAAATAGTGGTTACGTGTCATAAATATCGTTTTTCGGCGTTTAACGCCTAGAAAAACACCTTTTTCTGCGAATTTCCATGCAATTTTTGAAAAATCGAAAATTCTAGGGTGTAAAATTCTTTGAGAGGAAAGAAAATTGCTCTGGGGGGGGGGTTCCCCAAGATAATGTACGGTCTCGATAAATCTTGAGACGATTAAGTTGAAAAGCTGCTTATCAGGCTTAAATCGCATGATAATTTATGGTTTTGCTTACATACATGTAACAGGGGGATGAGGGATCCCTTCACCCAAAGTCGGACGTCCCCCCATCCTCCAAAGCCAGAAACTTTTTGACTCTCCTCCCGATTTTAGATAAAAAATCGCATTTTTTTTGGCCGTTTTGGACCAAAAGTTGGAAGTTATTAACCCCCTCCCTAAAAATGGCCGGGACCTCCCCCCAAATTTCGAGCCGTTACATGTATGTTCTGCTATGTTTATTCTTATTGATATAATTTTACGATTAACTTGAATTCGACAGGTTGGAAATCGGTAATCGATTAAAACCCATCTTCGACCAATCGCTGATGGGCGAGTGTTTGAAAATTTTCAAATTTCTATTCAAAATTCGGTTCACTCAAGCCGCGTTGAACAAATGCTGGCTCCAAATTTTAAAATATCAACAAAAAAGCCCGAATTCGAGCATTTATCACCCTTTGACGCTGAAAATGTGGCGCGTCGTCAATCTGATGCTGTTTTTCGTCAACAATTTGCAATTTTACTTGCACGTCGATATTTTGGACGGTTTGTACAAGAATTTGCTGAGCAGCCTGAGGCAAGAAACGAAACAGTATCAAAAGGCCAAAAGCTTGGTGCAAGATTTTGTCAAAAATATTCGCGCCAGCTGTTTTATGGAAAATAAGGAAATTTATAAAATAGTCGACGGCTTGTTGGACGGTTGTCGAGCGTTTGCCGATTGCGCGCGCCAATTGGACGACAAACGATCGGACGAGCTGAGTTTGACGGCGGATTTGGACAATTTGGCCAAAAAAGTTCACGAAGAATTCGTCGCCTACGAACGCCGAGCGGCTTTGCTGTTCAAAATTTTGTCAAACCCGAAAATGCATTTGGCCAACCCGCATTTGGCTCAGTTGCTGCAGCAGCTTGACATGAATTCCTACTTTTCGTCAACTAACTTGTTTTAATTTCGTGTTGTTTCTGAAATAAAACTTTTTTAAATTATGCATCGTAAACGGCATTTTTTGTGGGATCTATTCACGTCATTTCCACCGCCGTTGTCGAGTGTGCACCATAGGTGGGCGGCACCGAAGTTCTGGTGGGGGGGGGAATGGATGGAGTGTGTAAGATTTTTTAAGGTCAAAAAATGGCTTCAAAAATGGTGGTATGGCGAAAAAACACCATTTTTCAACGTTTCTCACCGAGCACTATCCATTGGCATCAAAAAAATTGCGAACTAAAAATTGAATTTGGAAGGGGGGGGTGGTATTTTGGTTTCTGAGGGGTTAATATCCCCAAACCCCATAGGCCCAGGTATTATGTGCACTGAAAAGTTCATTCACAGAAAGCAGGTTTTTTGCTAAGATGTCAAGATCTACTGGTCCGATTTTGATAAAATGAATTGTGTTAAATAGAAAATTTCGGTAGGTAATTATTTTGCCAAATGAAGTTTTTTTACGTCAGTGGTGCACCGTGTTGGTAAAATAGTGCCGAAGAAATGTGTAATTTTTCAAGTCTGTTGCGCACCATGTTGAGAAAATAGCCCAAATTTGCGCATGCTCGCATTCACTGTGTGTGGCAAATAAAAAGTTCGGAAGTATCAAAATAATTGCGTCTTTAGACGGGGTAAATCGCGCCTACTTTCCTTTTAAACGGATTTTTCTTGTTCTGGCTAACTAAGCGTTTTAAATTTTTAATGTTATTTAATGCTTAAAGACATTTTAAAAAGGGCAGAAGAAGGGCTTGAGATAAATGGGGCAAAAATTGCGAAGCTAGCGAAGCAAATTCGCTTTTAAACAAAAAAATTATGTATTTATGAGATTTTGCCCCCCCTCCTGCCGAGGCTGACCTTGTGCGCCTATGGCTTAGGTCAATTTACTCCCGCTTAGGTCGACATACAGCTGATTACGTCGACATTACTCCCGCTTAGGTCGACATAAGCTCCCGCTCAGGTCCATTTATTTTGCATGTATGTATGCTTAAATCAGAAATGATCATTTCCGCAATTTTACTTCCATAGTCTTACTCAACTCACTTTATCAAATTGTGCCCAATAAGGGAATTCTTAGTAGGAAAACTTTCCCAGGTTCTTTATTGCCTATTTCTTCAAATGTGTCGGAAGTGGGACATTTTCATGCAAATCTTGAACGTCTTGAGAAGTTTTTGTTTATTTTAAATCAAATTTTTTTCCGCGCTCTGTTCTAAGCTTTAGTACCTATCTAGAAATTTTTTTGTAAGTGCGCTTCTTAAATTTTCAATTTTTTCTTCTGGGGTCCCTTGTAAGAAATACTCGTGCTTCTAAAAATTTTTGGAGACTTGTTAATCATATCCCCCATGGCTACGCGCCTGGACTCTAGTCTTGTATTTTATATTTATTTTCAGGCCCGTACCCAGGGTGGGGGTGCAGCAGGTGATGCGGTCACACTCCCAGTCCCGCATGCTAAAGTTAGAAAAATGGCGCCAAAAAACGAAAGAAGCTCTACAATTTATGAAAAATTGCAAGAAATATGTTAAGATCATTTTGTTTATTGGGAAATGTTGCCGCTTTATGCTATTTTTGATTAGATTTTAAACCTCATTACGAGATTTAACAACTTAGGCTTGAGTGTCTACACTTTAAACTGCTCGCATCACCGGTCGAGTAATCCTGGCTGCTTGCCTTTTATCTGTTTCTTGAATCATGTGTCTTCTCGTTTTTGTCCTTCTCGAAGCCTTATTACTTATTTTGCGACGTTCTCCTTAATGCTATGTGCATGGTGCTAAAATTATTTAAAATTGCAAAAAATGTGAAAATTTTGAATTGAAATTTCAAAAACTAAGATTAATTTATATTTTATTGAATAACTTTAGCCAACTCGTAAGATTTGTGCATGACCCCTTTTTTGGAAATTATCTATTTTGATAGATCATAATGATTTAAATATTTAAATATAAATGATAATGTTAATTTAATTCAAATTTAAATTATTTAAATTTAAATATCAGACCATCTCATTTAAGTGGAGGTAAGTTTCCCATTTTTACTAAATATTAATGAATTTAAATGCTTTTGAAAACCATTGAACGATTATGTTATCGATCTTTCTACTATATAAATATATGGAACTCAACGAGTTTAATAAATGCTTTCAAGTAGTATACTTACTTTTATTTTACTGCAGTTAGAGATGTCGGTGCGAATAACTTATAGACGCTTAATTTGTGTATGCTTTTTGCTGAAACTTCCTTTTTTCCCCATATATTTCCCGGGAATCCGATTCGATAAATCCAGCAAATTAGATTCATAATTACGTTTTTTGTCACTGAGATTAAAGGCTTTTAAAAATTTGAATCTACAAATATCAGTAATATTAACAGACTCGTATTTACCAATTTCTACTATGTGCACCCACTAAACTTAGGCTTACTTCAAATGCACTGTGCAGTGAAACATTTCTATTTAAGTCGATATTCTGTTGTATACATATGTCGAATACATGTCCCGCAACAATGAGTAAATTTATTGGACAACACAATACAGACTCGACTCGAACCATTTTTATGCTACTACACATTCATTTTTTCAAAATTCCCCGAGAAATTTTCCATCTTCAGAATTTGCGATTTCCCAAAAGTTTCCGGAAAATTGATAGAAAAGGTGATGTGTTAAGCGTTTTTAGCTATACCTATTTGCTTAAAATCGTCAAATATCCGGTGCCTCGCGCCTTATTCTCATTTTTTAACTATATTTTATTAACTTTGTTCGATTTTTCCATTTTCTTTCGAATTTTTTTAGGTACCTATGTTTTCTACGCTCTGAAAAGATGGAGCATCATCAGAAACGCCGAAATAATGATTTTTATGACGCGTACTCGCCATTTTCGAGCCCCTAAGAAGCATTTTAAATTTCCTCCATGAATTTCTATACTGTGCATGTCTGCTAGTACCCCTACTGTATTTTTACCGATATGATTCTATCAAATGAATATTAATGACTTAATGTCTTTTATGTCTACTTCAGATTTTTCTCGCAATGGCCTGTAATTCTCTTGTTGACTTCAGCTGTACTCATTTGCTTCGACAGCATTATCGGAAAGTTATTTACACGCTTGGTAAGATGCTGGGTTGCGTCCTCATTTTTTCATTTACTGAGTTGATATAACTTTAGCCAAAATAATGTTTACAATTATGAAGTTGTATGATAAAATTTCAATGCTTTTTTAAACTTTGCACGTACGAGTATGAAAAGACAAGTTCCTTTGCGCTAGAGTTTAGGATAATTGAAGTATTTAATTACAAAAATGGATATTTTTGAACAAATTATGTTTTTCATGCATGTACAATAGGGTCAAATGAGGTTTAAATCACTTGACTTTAGAAGGCCAAGCAGCCACGTAGCCTTGAAGCGAATGAGGAAGTAGGAGGATATAAGGTGTCTTTGTTCCTCGAATGAAAATTTCGAGCGAAGTTTCCCCAATAGATTTTATATAGCTCCAAGAACTTTTTCTGATGAATATAATTACGATAGTATTTATCTGTCTCCAGTCGTCTTCCAGCTGAAAAATTTGTTCACGAGAAATTCCCTAACATTTTGTTGTTTTTTCTATAAATCTCTGCAATAGTAAATGATTCTAAACAAGACCAGACGTTGGAAAATCGGAAGAAAACCTCAGTATTTGATTTTAGGTGTTATTTTCGACTCTACAGGGAATGGGTGGGTTTTTAGCGTTTTACGGAAGTCCTGGATCCACCACTTATATTTTTAGCATTTCCATGCTCAAGCAAACTAAAAAAATCACTTGAATCTGGTAAGTTCGAGCCATACGTGCACATCGGGGGTGAGGGGGTATTTCCTCCCCTCAAAGGTCAGCTGGACAGATACTGTCTATCGATTTTGAGCTGATTAGAACGTTTTTTGCATCAGTTTTGAGGTCAAAAGCAGTGAAAACGTCAAAATTTTTCCGGCGCTTCGCGTCAGATTAGTACTTTTAAGTACGTTTCACTTAAAAAGGGCCCAAAATAGATACACTTTTGCATTTTTCAGTGTTAAACGTGATATAATGCAGTCAAAATGGACTAAAAAATGCTTTTAAAATGCGATATTACCACGAAAAAACGTTTTGTAGGCTATTTTGTATTTTGACCATTTTGATCTTTGAAACTGGATTTTTAGGATTTCACCCCCACCCCTACCGACCTACCTTATGATCTAGGATTATATGTATTTCAGGGGAATCGCATAAATTTTGAAAATGCATTTATTGCGTTTAGAAGCGATTTTACGCTACGGGCTCCTTGATTCGTATACATCGTCGTAATCTGGCATGTACAATGCTCGTCATGAAAGTTGCACTATTATCGCAAGATTAATGTTAGATAATGCGTCGCGAGCGCCGCGTTTTGTCCATTATTTTGTATCAACTTGGTTCTTTTTATTTTAGGATATTATTCTCTAATATGCCGTTAATGCAGCAACGCAGAGAGAGAGAGAGAGAGAGAGAGAGAGAAATTTAGCTATTAATAGCGTCAAGAAAACGAAGGGCGCACGTGAACGGCGTTGGAATATGTGCGCTTCCTACGGCATTCACATGCGCGCTTCGTTTTGTTGACCATATTAATAGCCAAATCGCTCCATCTGCGTTGCCGCATTTGTTTGTTTGAGAATAATGTCCTATAATAAAAAAACAACTTGTTACAGAATAATGGACAAAACCACACCTGGGCAATACCCCATATCGGCCCATCACCAGGACGGGCCGAACCAAAAGTTGGACGGGGCGAAGGGGTAACTTGGACGGGGCTATGTTTTGTACAGGGAGAAAATTTTCGGAGATAATTTAAGGAAATGCTAGATACAGTATATCATGATCAGTTTGCAAAATATGCACAGGAACCATCGTATTACACCGTTCGACACCTTTTTCATGGATGGACCTACCTTTTTCTAGTGACTGACCCATTGATTAAGCTGAACGACCCACCTTTTTCAGGCATGGATCCACCTTTTTCAGAGACAGACCCACCTTTTTCAGTGTCTAGGGACCCACCCACCCTTTTGACTGGAAGTTGGACGGGGCGAACCGCCAGCCATTGCCCAGGTATGGACAAAACACGTTGCTCACAACGCATTATTTAACATTAATCTTACAATAATGGTGCGTCAACTTTCATGGCGAGACTGTATTGATTTGATTGGTATGCAAACAATTTTGATTAAATTAATTATTTGCTCCTTTCCTTCAAACAGGCTCAACTCAGAGTCCATTGATTGACATAAAAGTTATTGAAAGCTGCGGCAGTTTTTCGTTCCAACCGACGACGTATGCAGAAAACCGCTTCATCGTGTGGTACTTGCTGTCTTTAATTCTTATTTTGATTCAATTTAGATATTTTGATCTTTGATTTACATTAGAATCTTCAACTCACTAGAATGTTGCATCGCCAGTTGCTATGCGATCACACATTCCCATAGGGAGGAGGCTAGGGGGTATTTATTACCCCTAGCCATTCACGTAACGGCTCAAAATTTCTGGTGGCGGTCACCGGCCATTTTCAGGGGGGAATGACCTCCAATTTTCAGCCAAAAACAGCCAAAAAAACACGTAGAAACGGTCAGAAAATTCGATTTTTTCCAAAAATGTGTGGTCAAAAATTTTTCGGCTTTTAGGGGGGAGATGGGGAGGGGACGGCTGACTTTGGGTGATGGATCCCCTACCCCCTTTTACATGTATGTCCCTACCTCAGGTTCCAAGGCTTGAATCACTGTCAGACGATTTTGAGCTATGAAACATGGGGTGCTTTAATAATTTTCATATTTGACTCACAAAAAGGCTAGAACTCTAAATTTACATAGTGGTGCCAAATTTAGAGATTTCACCTTCTGAATTTTCGACCTTGGGAAACTTTTGGATGCGATTATAGCTTAATATCCGCTTGTCAATTTTCAGGTGTAGCGAATACTATTCCAACTACCTTGTGCATTTTAGTACTTTCATCTTTTATGTATTTGTACATAAGTGAAATGTCTGTCTCCACCGTGCTACATAAAATGATGGGTTTTCGAATTTTAAATACGTAGATTAGATAGCGCATGCCCATTTGTAGGAAAAAGGCTGAATGATCCGACAACCCATAAATACATATAATATCGATGTGAAATGAATTCTCTCTGAGGTCGGTCATCCTCCCATCTCCGCAAAGGCTTAGATTTTCTACCCCTAACCATACATGCTTATCATGGGAGTTCTAAGGGGGAATTATAAAGCGCCTTTTTGGGTCCAAAGATGGTAGGTACGTACGCGTCAAAATATCGTTTTCAGCGTTTCTAACGATATCTTTCTTGTGCATAAAAACATAAATTTCGAAAAAAATCAAAAAAGTCGGCACAAATTGAACAAAATATAGTCAAACATGAGTATAATGGCGCGAAGCGCCGAAAATTTGGCACTCTTGTTCAAACAGATAGTTAAAAACATTAAGAAAGTAGGGATGCAACGGATCTGGGTTTTCCAATAATATCGGATCCGGATACGGATCCGTACAATTCAAAATGATAGTTCCGAATTTGGATCCGGATCCGTACAATTTAAAATCACGGATCCTGATTCGGATCCAAAATAGTACCGGATAATAACGGATCCGGATCCGGATATCCGTTGCATCCCTATTAGAAAGGCATCTTTTCCACAAATTTTCAGAAAATTTTTAGGTACTTAAAAAAATCGCCAATCCTGGGAAGGGGGTGAAAAAGTTGTTTACGGCGCGAAATGAAAATTTCCCTGGGGCTGTAAACCCCCAATCCCTCCCCCTCTTCCAGATCATGTGTGCCCCAACCAGGCCCGTATCCAGGATTTGCCCAAGGGGGCGTACTAAAGATAAATTGGTCTATATCTCGAAAATTCCGTCAAGCTAGCTCGCAAAGATCGCATTTTCCGAGGCTACATCATAGATAGAAAATACTTAATGCATAGTGCGAAGCGCCGTTGCAATTAAGTGCTATGTTTTTTCAATTCTTAAGGCGAGCAACGGGTCAAGATTTATTCCTTGAAGAACACGCTTTTGGTATTGATCTGAGAAACAATGCCGTTTGCATACAATTCCAAAATTCCATCGTTCTGCCCGGCACACGAATTTTCGAGACGCTTGAGCACACCATTATATTGTTGTTCACTGTTTCTTCCGTTCATCGCATCGTCCTGCCGCATCCACGTGCTTTTCACGACAAAGTGAGGCATTTGTGAACGATTAGTGTCAAAAATGTTTTGTTTTCTGAAGAACTGAACTAATTCACCGATGACGTAAATGAGATAATGCATGATATATATGTGAGCATATGTAATGTCAGGTAAAAACGCAACAAGCTACTACAGTAATCTATTGAAACCTGATGCGCATATTAGAACTACAGGAATTCAACGCAAATGTTGAAGGAACATAACAAGTGAAGGGAACTGGTCTGAGCTCTGCACGTAAAACTGCTAAGTGAGGAGTCAGCGCTGATAAAGGCTATTGGGTTCGCCCAATTGCACCAGTTTTATATACGTGTATGCGCTATAATATAAGCAGCTGCACGATTCCCACAAGACAGCTCAGTCCTAGCTGGTGAGTATAAGCGATTACATGGTCAGCCCCTTAAGTGGGTTAGCATATTATATTGACTTAGGAATTATATTACTATGAATGCGGGGCTCGACAGACGTACATACGCGGAGTGACATATGTTAAAATGAATATATTACTATGATTATCATATTAACCACTACCGGGCGTGACACATATAATATGCTTCAAAGAGGTTTTTTGCGTAGGTGATTGAAAATTTTAAATTGATTCAATGTAGAAATCGGCTGCGAAATAGGTTTAAACTGAAGCAGCGATCGTTTAGCTGCGTTTAATAATGCAATTGTCTTGAAAATTTTATTTTGCACGTTCTTCACATTATACAATGTTTTTAATGCATATCTATCGCTTTTGTATCGCAAATATGTTATGCTTTCGTGAAGAAGAAGACGATAGGTTGACCACACATGCAAACTGGGAGGGGTATGGGGGTATCCCCTACCAGGACTTCTGAAAAGCATACCCCCGCAGCATACATGCACAGCACGGGAATTCTGGGGGGGGGGTGAGATTTTGAAATGTTTTTCGGCCTGAAAATAGTAGGTGATTATCAAAAACGTCGTTTTTCGGCGTTTCTGATGATGCTCTATCTTTGTAGAGCATAAAAAACTTTCGAAAAAAATGAAAAAAGTCGGATAAATCGAACAAAATGTAGTTAAAACAATGCATTTTCGAGCAAATAGATAGCTAAAAACGCTTCAAAAAAGCACTTTTATGCGAATTTTCAGGAAATTTTTGGAAACTTGACAAATTGCGAATTTTTTTAGGAGGGGGGGGTGGTGAAAACTTTTCTGGAGAAGGGGATAAATACCCCCTCAGACCCCCAAGATCATGTTAGCCCCGCAGGCTATTTTGGACCAAAATCTATTGTTCGCACCGTGAAAAAGCGTCAAATGACGTTTACAGCATAATTACAAGTGCATATACTTATTTCTCAGGCAGTAAACTCTTCAGTTAATTTACAAATACAAATTTATCCACAAGAATTAACGAAGAATGAAATACAACGAATTTAAATGACCCTAGCTAAAATAATTTTTGAAAAAGTAAAGATAATGCATGGGAGATAATGGGAATTGGTATCTCTCTATCAAAAAATCCAAAATTTTCGGCGCTTCGCGCCTTAGGATAATTATTTTTTATCAGTTTGTATCAAGCGTGACGGAAAGACGTCACTTTAAGTAGTCTATTGAGAAAAATAATTTTTTTCTCGAAAACGTCGAATTTATAAGCCTAATGGACAGTGTTTGTTTAGGAAACGTCAGGAAATGCACTTTATTTTATGTACCGCCGATTATCCGAACGGTGCAAACATGCAACAGCACGAAATTTATGCTGGAGTTTTCCGACCATTTCTAGGGGGGTGTGAATAACCTCCAGATTTTTGGCCGAAAACGGCGAATAACACGTAAAACTGGCTAAAAAAACACAATTTTTACCGAAAATCTGGGGCTCAAAAATTTTGCACCGCTGGGAGGGGTGGGACGGGGACGGCCAACTTTGGTTGGTGGATCCCCCAAACTTCCTTTTACACGTACGGAAAAGTATCCAAATTTTTGGACCGCCCCTCTTAAAAAAACTCCCGCTTACGCCCCTGGTCTTATGTACGTACATATTTGCAACTTAGTGACGAAGGAGTCGCGTTTGAAATTATCCAAATACGATTCGTTTTACACAGAAACTCAATCAATCGATATTGTCCGAAATCACGTCAAACTCTTTGAACGACTTGAAAAATTGTTGCATCGTGAATGCAAGCACCAACGTTTCAATAGTAGCTAATGCCTCGGCTTGTTCATTGAGCGCTAGCGAAGAAGCGCTTTTTGCGTACGCTAGAACCGATGGCTCGATTTTGCTCATAACATTGCCAAATTTAGAGGAAGAGGGTTAGTGCATTGGAATCATGTTTTATGCACCGAACAGAACCGGTGTTTTTTGTACAAGGTCCGTTTGTACATTAACAAAGATGGTCCCCAATAGTCTTTGTATATTTTATACTTGCAAATTTATCTTTACTATAATATGGTACGGTAGTGATTTTAGTGTGGTAAAACGGAGTTTTTCGACCTTTGGTAGTTTATTTAGCTGATTTCTGGCTTTCTGACGCCAAGAATTACTAAAAATTGTCTCACGCGCCGAAAAATTCGAAATGTTTCTATTCTATATGCAAATTCTGCCATTTTAAAGATATATAGGACAGTACAATTACTCATTTCGGCGCGAAGCGCCGAAAATTTTTGCGAATTTTGCACCTTTTTACAGGTTTTGTCTTCCCAAAAATCTTTGTACATGTAGAAAAACGGTCCTGAAAAGTCTTTTTACATCGGGAGAAACCTTTGCCGAATACAAAAGAAACCGGGAAGAGAACTGTATTATAGAACTGTCAATTTTCTAATGATTATTTCGAAATGGCCGAGGACATTTTAAAGCATTATAACGACGTGGCGATATTCATATAATGTACACATACGTATATACAATATACATGCAGTGGCGTATCTAGAATTTTCCCAAGGAGGAAGGCAGTACTCCAATTTTTCCAAAGCTAGTCGAAATTGGGTCTAAAAATGTGCCCTTCACGTGCCAACTTGAGTTTTTTAGGCGTTTTATGCTTTCTGCTTTTATTTAAACTCGCTTCTGGCGCAACTTTTTTTTCTTAAGAAATTTCTAAATTTTTCGACAATTTCGCTCGAAAAAAATCATCAAATTTGTCTCATTCTAGCGAAAGTTAGGCGCGAAGCGCCGAAAAATTGTGAAATCAAAGCAGAAGAACGTCCACAAGCTTAAGTTACTGCTCGATTTCCTGTATTTGTAGCAGTTGACGCGGTATGTCGAAAATTTTTAAAAACTTATTCTTGAAAATAGAAGGAAACTATGCTTAAAATGTTCTTTTTTCTGCTCTTGAAATCGTCTAAAAATCTATTATCCGAGCAAAACTATGGCTTTTAGGTCGCCAAGAAAATAAATAAATGTCATATTTCCGCCGGCCGCGAAGCGCCGGTAAAGTTTGAGAAATTATGATCAATGACGGCCAATAATCATTGCAAATTATACATCTATTCTTTATCTCGCCAACTATTTTTGGCGCTTAGGAGCCGCCCTCCCCCACTTAAATCCGCCCCTGCATGCATACAATATTCATACGTACAATAAACACAATATACACTTGATCAGAAATTTAAAAATAAATTAATTAATATGAATTTGATTTTTTGTTGCGCCGCGGTCTCAGACATGCACAGTAGGGGAATTCTGGGAATGGTGAGATTTGATGTACCTGTTTGGGTCCAAAAATTGTGGATACGCGTCAAAAAACATCGTTTTCCGATGTTTCTGGCGATGCTCCATGTTACTAAAGCATAAAAACAGGAAAATATTCTGAAAAAAATCAAAAGTTTGAAGGAAAGTAGTCAAAAAATGGATAAGTACCTGTATGGCGCGAAGCGCTCATAATTTTACGCTTTTGAAGAAACAGATAGTAGACGCTTAGAACAGCTTTCTTCTGCGAATTTTTCGTAAGAGGTAAAAAATTATGGGATAGGGTAAAAAACTTTTTAAGGCGTGGGTTGAGAACCCGAAGACTATGTATGGTCTGTGCGTTTACGGGTTAAAGAATAGCAGATCAGTTTCAGTGCTATGTAGATCCTCATGGATATGTATCCCATCTTGCTTTACAACATAATTGTAACGCCGATTTGAGCAATAACACAGTGAAACCCATTTCAACTTCTCAAAAATCTTCTTTTTGCGAATCCTATCTGAATGCTTAGATATAGTGGTCGCCATGAAGATGACGCGCCATCACCTCAGAATTATAATGGATGGTGCGTCGCGAGCGCGCTAGTCCATGCGCCATCATCTTTTTCTATTCAGCGCCATTAACCTCCATCATCCCGTTAATCTGGCGATGCGGACGGCGTAATTTAGCTATTAATAGCACCAACAAGAAGGAAGCGCGCCAGCATTCACGTGCGCGCTTCCTTGTTGGCGCTATTAATAGCTAAATTGCGCCATCCGCATCGCCAGATTAACGGGATGAAGGAGGTTAAAGGCGCTGAATAGAAAAAGAGATGATGGCGCATGATGGACGTAACGCGGCGCTTGCGACGCACCATCCATTATAATTCTGAGGGTGATGGCGCGTCATCTTTCATGGCGACCACTGTAAGTTTATGTCAGCCAATCATCTTCCTCTATTTATTCGATATAGGTTCCTTAGTTTCGACAGTCGTGATTTAATAGATATCGTATTCGAATCATACATGTTCATAGGGGTAAGGGGGTAAAACCCGCCTTAAGGGTCAGCCGGACAGGTACTGTCCGGCGATTTTGAGCTGATATAACGTTTTTTGCATCGTTTTTGAGCTTAAAAGCAGTAAAAACGTAAAAATTATCCTGGCGCTTCGCGCTAAATTATTACTTTTAAGTACTTTTTACTCAAAAAGCGCCCAAAATTGAAAAATTTTCGCATTTTTTAGTGTTAAAGTGATACAATGCAGTCAAAATGGCAGGCACATAGTAGCTGGCCGTCCTATTTCAAGGGGACCAACACCAATTTAGGGGGACTAAGCCAAAACAGGCCAAAAATAGCACAAAATAACGTTTAAAAAGTCCTATTTTTTCGATTTTTCTGAATTTTGGGGGTCCGAACCCCCTCCCATGCCCCCAGGGATATGTGCCTGCAAAATGGACTAAAAATGCTTTCAAAATGCGATATTAACACGAAAAAAACATGTTATTGGCTATTTTGACCATTTTGATTGTAAAAACAGCAAAAAATCGTGAACGTTAAATTAACTACATATTTTGAATTTTTGGGCTTTCACTCTCCCTGCGACCCTGACCTTGTGCACCTATGATTC
Source organism: Mermis nigrescens (assembly GCA_036768485.1). Classification (NCBI taxonomy): domain Eukaryota; kingdom Metazoa; phylum Nematoda; class Enoplea; order Mermithida; family Mermithidae; genus Mermis; species Mermis nigrescens. Next base: position 60,652 of record JAVLUZ010000277.1, read on the forward strand.
GAATCATCATTGGAGAATAATTAATTTTATGGATTTCTGCCTTTTCAATTTTTGATGTTAGTCCCGCTAATTTATTCTAATTTTTTCGACAACGCGCCTCTGCGTCATTTTTTAATAACTGATCGAGGAGATAAAATTAGAAGATTCACTATCGTACGCAACTTCCAAATAGGAAGCGTGAATGGGGATACAGTGGTCGCCTTGAGATGACGCGCTATCATCCTCAGAATTATGATAGAGGATGCGTCGCGAGCGCCGCGTTACGTCCATCATGCGCTATCATCTCTTTTTCTATTAAGCGCCATTAACCTCTATCATCCCGTTAATCTGGCGATGTGGACGGCACAATTTAGCTATTATTGTTGGCGCTATTAATAGCTAAATTGCGCCGTCCGCATCACCAGATTAACGGGATGATAGAGGTTAATGGCGCTTAATAGAAAAAAGAGATGATAGCGCATGATGGACGTGACGCGGCGCTCACGACGCATCCTCTATCATAATTCTGAGGATGATAGCGCGTCATCTTTCATGGCAACCACTGTATATAACCAGATCTTGAAATTTTTAGTTGTTCTCACGGATTGTGATATGTACCTATAGTTAGCTGTTTTCGTCAGGATACATGCAACTTTAAAATGCAAAATCTACGCTCATGCTAATGACCTTAATTACTGGCGGAAAATTATTTTAAATTACAGGTGAAAATCCTTAATTTCTAAGAATGACTTGCAATTTAAAATGATTAACTAATCTTTTACTTTTGAAGAATAATAGGCTGATATGTATGTCTAGTTATTTAAGACAATCTGTGGAATTCAATGCCATTGTTCGTGTTTGAGAGAGTGTAAAAATAATTTATTTTACAGTCATTATAATTTCATAAAATGATTTATGTTTAATTACAATATTACACTTATAATCTGGTCAATACTTGTATTTATTTAGAAATCGGAGCAATTTTAGCATACTTTTGACATTCATAGAATGATTTTTAATGATAAATCTGATTTTGCTCCCTCAGGACTAGCCAGTCACGATATTCTGCACTTTTCTTCCGCATTGCGACGCCTGTTTTCCGGCTTTGTTACACCGTTCGGCTCCCATGAAACAAGTTTATCAGACAAATTAGCTTGTCTGGCGTTTTATGCTTCTGCTGATGACGTCAAACTATTTTCTTTTTATGGCGATTATAGGCTTCGTTGTTGGTCGTGCAAAGTGAATATTTTTGTTTAAAATTAAAAATGAGATAAATTAATGATAAGCAGATTTGACATACATAGAATAGAGTAGGTATTGAACCAGGCACGTATCTCTGGGGGGATGGGGGTTTCGACCCCCAAAAATTCAGTAAAATCGGAAAAATACGACTTTTTAAACGTTGTTTTGTGCTATTTTTAGCCTTTATTGGGCTTAGTCCCCTCAAAAAAATTGGTGTTCATCCCCCAAAAATAGGACGGCCAGCTACGTGCCTGCTTTGAACATAATAAAGAGAATTTTTGCCTTATTCCAAATGAGTGGAAACATGTTAGACAAGCTGTCTATGTCTTAACGGAACTGTAATTGTACTGTATATTTTTTACTGGTGTAAATATCGATCTAGAATTCAAAAAAATTTCTTTATACATATAATAATTGTATAAGTACTTGAGATATATTTGAACATAACTTTGATAATTAGTCTAATTATTTATTCTGCTGTACTTGTTGTATTGTACGGACATATTTATTAATTGTATATTCAGCGCAAGGATGTCGAAGTGGACGTCGATTTGTCGATTTTTTTCGATGATGCGCCAAGATTGAATAGCGGCTTGTCCGTCTTTAATTGTAAATATAAATTCTATTTTAATACTATCATTTCGGATTTTTGTTTAATTACTTATTACCGCTATTATCTAGAAATCTTAGCTGAAATTGAAAATTTTCATCATTAATAATTACTCTTACATGCATTTTCTGCATTCATAAATGTACATAGCATACGTTGTATGTACGTATTGCATGCTTGAAGTACGTAATGTTGCTCGTATACATGGTCATAGGGTCAACTGGGGTTCATCTAAGTTGACCCTGCACGCCAAGCGACCACGCAACCACGCAGGGTAAATTCTGACCAGCATACTCACGCAGTATAAGAATTGGGGGGGGTTTAAATTCTCGAGTGCCTTCCTTTTTAGTGTTCAAAAATGGTGGATACGCTTCAGAAGGATAATTTTTGGTCGTTTCTGCAGATGTCCCATGTTACTAAAGCGTAAAACATAGAAAATTGGGAAAATAGTTAAAAAGGACAATATGGCGCAAAGCGCTGGAAATTTGATACTTTTGAGCAAACAGATGGCTGAAAACGCTCAAAGCAGCACCTTTTCTACAATTTTTCGTGTAATATCGCGTGCTGAGGAAAAAAATTTTTGTGGGGTTGAGACCATACAGGCACAGCGTGGAAATTCTAAGGGGTCTGGCCCAAAAATTTTTTAAAAGTGCCTTTTTTGGGATAAAAAACGATGGGTTACGCCAAAAACACTGTTTTTTGACCTTTCAAACAATGGTCTTTTTTCTAGAACATAAAAACGTAAAAAAATTGAAAGAATTGAGCAAATCCATTAAAATATGGTCAAAAAATGTGTGGATTTGAGCAGAGCGCCGAAAATTTGAGATTTTTGAGCCAAAAATGGGCTAAAAACGCTTTAAAAGGCACACTTTTTACAAATTACTCAAAATTCGATAATTTGGGGGTGCGCAGCCATTTTGCGGGGGTCAGTTGCCATTCTGGGAAGGGGTCAAAACCATACGTGGGCAGCAAGAAAGTTCTGGGGAGGGCGCGCATGATTTTTCAAACGTCAAAAATGGCCTTAAAAATTGTGGTATGGCGAAAAAAACACAATTTTTCGACGTTTCTCATCGAGCACCATCCATTGGCATCAAAAAATTGCGAAAAAAAACGAAAAAATTTTAAAAGTTAAATTCTGGGGGGTATTTTAGTTTCTCGGGTAGGGGGTTGCATACCCTTTAAACCCCCGACGCCCAGGTGTGGTCAAAACCCCCAAACCCTCCAAGAACACGTCTGGTTGAAACCCCTCTCAGGATCATGTATACTGACCAACCACGCGAAAAATTTTTGAGCTTGGGTTTGTTATGCATCATGATAAATGAAATTTCGGCCATTGATAAATGTGTACATGCATACCACGAATGTAACAAAGCCTATCAAACTTAAACCTAAATGCATTAGTTTACGTCAAGTCTATTAGAAATATTTCGATTTGTGCAAGTAAAATGGTTAATAAATAATTGAACATCACTATTAAAAATACACTACACTTTTTTACCAACCACGCATTTACATATGTAGGCTCGAGCTTGCTGAACCTGAAAATTTTGTGCGTGCTTATGCCTGTATATACTTAGTAGAGATGGGTGAGCCCCTGGCTCCGGCCACAGAGTAGGAACCAGTGTTAGAATAATGCCTTTGAAATTTTCAGTTTTAAAAAAGCGCTGAGTTATTTAATTCTGCAATATATTTCTAACGCTTCTCATTGTATTATGTTGCTTTTCTCTTCATTTAAATAAACAAAAGACCTCCGTAAAATCCGTATTTTCATATTTTTGATTCTTTATGGTGCTTCTAGCTCGTATTCATTAGTGATTTATTCTCTCTTTATCCTGTTTATTTCAATTTCTTGATTCATTCAAATATGTTAACATAAATAATAGGTAACTGAATTATTAGGAGAAATGTGTATCGTAATAAAGAAAGTAGCACTCGATCATCAAGAGATATTTCGCTTCTAAATCGTTTTGGCATTAAATATTCGTAATTTACCTATCCTTTATCAATTTGTGTTCTTATCATTTTTCGTAACTTATTTATCAATAAAATTTATCGTTTAGGTGAAAAATGGAAAGTTGATTGCCTCGAAACCGAGACTTTATTTTACTTAGCGTTGTTTATGTATTTCAATGATGATCCACAGGTACATATCTTATTTGCGTACATAGGTGCGCACGGTTAAACTTTCAGGGGGGGTGAAAAGCAAAAATTGCCAGATAGCTATGTGCTTCGTAAAAAACGGCTCCATAGTCCTTTTGGGGTTATAAAATTAGCTACATACATGTATACTTTTTTTGGTCTCAGAAAACTAGCTAAATAGCCTTTTTGGATTCACAGGCATAGCTATACCTTTTTGGACTAAAAATAGCTATTAATCCCTTTTGGAGTCGAGAAAATGGCTATATGCTTTTTAAATTCAGGAAAGACAACTAAATAGCATTTCTACATAAGTTCAAAAAATACTATATATCTAGTTTTCTCAGCCCAAAAAGGCTGTATAGCTTATTTTATGAGCCCAAAAAAACTATACAGCAATGATTTTCGGCCAAAATCGCTGTATAGCTATCAGTTTTCCAAAGCTCAGGGGTAATACTCCCTCCTAACCTCGCCCCCCATGCTCTCGTATATTTGCATACATACCTCAAAAATACGTGCATAACGTGTGTACGATAAATGCATAATTTGCAAAAACATAAATAAATAATACTTTGTTTTTAAAATCAAATGATGCTCGATTTGCAAAGGCATAAAATGCATACCCAGTTGATGCTTGCAAAAGCATAATTAATGTGTTTGCAATAACACTTATAATGCGCGATTTGCGAAAGTATCAATAACAAATGAGTGGTTCGTAAAAGCGTAAATAAATAATTACTGATGTGGAAAAGCATAAATAATGATTTATTTTAGAAATCATCAATAACGCTTTATTTGCGAAAGCTGCATATATGTATGTATGTATTGCAAAACTTGAGATTGACTTAATTTGCATTTCATATAATGATTATCTTATGTAAGTTAGAGGAGCGGCCATAAATGATCTTTGGGAGTTTTGCATGTTTTCACCCTGCAAAAAAGGATTTCATCCTCAGAATTTTCGGTTTTTTAATAGATGATAAAAACTTTTTACCGTTATATTTTACTTCAGAAGTGCCAATTTTTTTGAGCTTGTGTCGAACATCCATTTTTGACGATTTCGTTGAATTTCTGAATTCTTATTCAAATTTGTTCAGGGTTTTTTATCGTCCTGGAAGAAAGAAAACGGAGGAAAATAATGTTTTTGACGCGTGTTCATCGTTTTTGATCTTAAAAGGCACTTTGAAAACATTTTAAGATTTCACCCCTCCCCCGGATTTTTAATGTAGTGCAGTGCATGTACGTATGTATATATCGGAAAGACTATACTATATTATCTTCCGAATTTTATGTGCTCTACTTCAGTCGATAAGTTTATTTATGTTTTTAATCGGCTTTTATTCTTTTCATACGTTTTTAGACTTGCGCTAATATATGCATATGTTTAAATATGTAAGTTATGATTTGTAATTTAATTTAAGAATTGTGAAAAGGAATTTATGCGCAACAACGTCTGATTTAATATTTATGGTACTCGTACTTAATGTACTTTAGAGCTGTACCTGGGCCGCCTTTTCCACTCGGCCCGGGGCCTGGGCCTAGAAGCATACCATATAATGTGGTCATAAGATGTCCCATGCTGGCATTTCTTATGTAATATATGTGCCCAGCTCTTATTCACGACATATATCGTAATATTAGTGATGAAAAATGATAATAAAATAATAAAACATCAAAACTAATAAAAATACATAATCCGTCTCATGATGAATATTTGTAAGTCGTTTATGATTTCGTTGTAAGTTCTTCACTTAATTTCTTAGCTTTCCAACTAAGCAAGTGATTGCTGAAATTAAACGGACGAAATAAGGAATTTTATGAGGTTTTCTATGAAAACACTTCAATTTTCAAACTATGATCTTATGCAGCGGGATATAAAGTGAATTGCTCCCGCATTTACTAGAGCTGTAGCAAACAGACGCACGCTTGAGGACTGGGGGAAAGGGGGTATTTCCTGGGGTAAACATGGTGAGATTAAAGTCAGACATGGACAAGATTCGAAGCTTTTTCGTGAAAATGATAGAAATCGACCAGTGTGTGAGAACTAATGTAGTTGCTACGCAATTTAAACCTCTCTAGCCATATTTAAAATCATTTTAGATGAAACCCTGACCAGACTCAGGCACGTAGCTGACCGTCCTATTTTGTGGGGGACCAACACCAATTTTTGGGGGGACTAAGCCTCAAAAGGCCAAAAATAGCACAAAATAACGTTCAAAAGTCCAATTTTTCTGAATTTTGCGGAGGCCGAACCCCCCCACCCGAGATACGTTCCTGACCAGACTAACCTCAGACCGTAAATGCCAAGCAAATGCAATTCTGACTAATAGTTATAACTCGACACCATTTAACAATGGTTGTTGTTACATAGGTGCAAACTTGTTGGCTTTATTGATCGAACTAAGTATCAGATCCCTCAGTTTTACCGTCTCGAAAGAAATAAATGCCCTACTTGGTTGACATCTATATCTAAGTGAAAGTGTGACTGATGGAAATACGCCAGTTTCAATCATTTCCGCAATCAATCACTGCAACAATTTACATCTAACAACAATATTAGAATTTTTCAGGCCCCTGGGCCAAGCCCCGGTACAGCCAGCTCTAATGTACTATACATATATTAAATGAGTCAAGTTAATTTGCTCCTCTTATACGTAATACGATTAGATCATATATCATATAATTAATCGAAATTAATTAATTAATTAGAAATGTTATATTTAAAGTAGAAACTAAAAGTTGTACGAGTTTATTTTAAAATCATATGTAGATGTTCTATATTTAATTAGCAGTTTATTTTTTTGAACAGCTAGTAGGCTATTTTTAGATTGACGGAATCTAGTTTTACGGTCTAAGAAAATCATGGGCAAGATATTTGTTCAAAACTTGAGGTTTGGCCTAAAAAACCAGAAATTTTAAGAAGGCCTCTGTTACATTATCTGTACTCAGGAACACACGTAAATCTTACATCCATTAAATACATTTTTCAGAAGTAGGAGTTCCATACTCTACATGATTTGTCATTTTTGCAGTTCCTCGTTTTGTCGTGCGATAAAACTTGTTTGGCTAAGGAACCTATGAAGAAAGTGTTCCTTATCGATGGTATATCCGAGATGGAATAACACTGTTTTGCTAATAGGCATACTGTAGATATCCGTCTACATATAATTTGAAACCATCATACATATTTATAGATGGAATTAATTGATTATCGATTGCTAAGCAATAGCCTGGTCAGTATTTGGAAGAGCGATGACGTAACGTGCTGGAAATATGCGCCCATTGATCTGTGAGTCATTCTTATACATACTTAACATACATCATTTTGTAACCGTACATTTAACTGAGGGATGCCCTCCCACTGCACCCGGAATCGGGCGTCCCCCCTATGATTAAAATTTTTACCTGTCCCTTCCTCCTATTTTTGACAAAAATTTACGTTTTTAGGCTATTTTCAGGTGCTTTTTGTCATTTTTTAACCAAAAATTTATTAAATCATATTAATTATTATAATTATCACGACTGTTATTAATTATAATTTATTGATTATTCAAATAAGAGTTCATTTACGCCCCTTCCCTTAAAATGACAGACTATAAAAATAAATAAATAATAATTATTAGTAAAATAATGGGTGGTGGAGCTCATCGATCAGTTTGACTATGCATTCGACGAGATAATTAAAACACATAGAATTTTTGTTTGGATTTATTATATTTCTTTTTTGTATTTTATTCATGTATTTATTCGACTGTGTTTATGTCGTCGGACGAGATCCACTTTTTTGATTGAACATCAACTTTTTGTCATGAAATTCATTGCAATTTGATACCTCCTCGAAATTGGCATAATATGGCTTCCTAATTGACAATGCATACGATTTGCGATATTGTAATATTCCCTGGAAATTAAGAATTTCGTTGTTTTTAACGAAAATTTATAATATTAAGCTTCCAGTGTATATATCATCACATAAGTATGGGCTTTATAAAGAAGAAAAATGCGTACAATTGAACAAGCGCTAAGTGCCTGAAATTTTTTGACATTCATAAAAAAATGCATACAATTTTTTAACATAATCACTATTGAAGTTTCTACAAAAGAACATTTTGTGAAAATAACAAATCCGGCTCGAAGCTCCAAAAATTATGGATTAATATCTCAAAAATGTGATAGGTAAATAGAATACTGTTTTAGCGATCTCTTAACTTCTTAGAAAGTCGAATGCTTTCGCTGGCAACTGACCAACATAATTAAAAATTTGAATAACAGAGTTGGATTCACTCACATTAAGTTCAGAAAATTGATTCGTAAAACCCTTATTTTTTTCTGAAATCCAGGCATGTATCACTGGGGGGTTCGGACCCCAAATTTCAAAAAATCGTAAAAATAGGACTTTTAATCGTTATTTTGTGCTATTTTTGGCTTTTTGAGCTTAGTCCACCAAAAAAATTGGTGTTGCTTCCCCAAAATAGGACGGCCAGCTACATACTTGCCTGCTAAAATCGTCTGACATAAACTACTTTTCTAGGGAGAATTATGAACGTGGGCGTTGGATCACAAAACATATCGATTTTTTGGAACCCATCAGCGAATTTATAGGCACCGAAAATGTCATTGACGATTTCGTAGATTATATCTTTCGTCCGGCTATGTTCACAATCGAAACGATTGTCAAATCAATAAAGGTATGTAAAATATTGCCGTTCACATTTGCCGCGCAGTTGATTATAAATCGTTTATTTAGTTTGAGAATGGGCATGCTTATTTTTATATGTAAATGGCGCATACATTTATGACTCCAAATTTCGGGTGGGGGTCCTTGGCCATCTTTAGGAGGGGGTAAATGAAATCCAATTTTTGGCTAACATGGCCAAAAACACCTAAAAAAGGGCAAAAACGCAAGTTTTTTAACAAAATTGGGGGGGGGTTTCGAAGATGTTTTGGCTTTGGAAGAATGGGAGAGGACCAGCTTTGCGCGGGGATCTCCCCCAACCCTTTTACATGCATGATGAAGCTTTTTCAATACTTCCATGTTTAATGCATATTTCAGCATGCAATTCTCTTTTGTTCGTTTATTTTGCACTTTTGTTCTTATCAAAAGAAAAAAGCCATGAAATTAGTGCTCGCCACGAATTCTGCGTGAGTAACGAACTGCGTAGTCCACTAAGGCCGCGATATAGCACAGCATACAGTGTTTTTTGTATTCGGGAAAGATTTTTCCCGATGTACAAAGACTTCTGGGGACCGTCTTTGTACATAAACAAAGATTTTTAGGAAGACAAAAACTGCAAAAAGGGTTTGAAATTCGCGAAAATTTTCGGCACTTCGCGCCGAAATAAGTAATTGTATGTTCTATATATCTTCATAATGTCAGAAAAAAAATTAAAAAAAGCTTATGCGGTCCGTAATAAATAAAGCTGATGCGGACCGCAGTCAAGCCAACAATCGAACTAAAAACAATTTCCTACCTTACATACGTTATATGCAAGGCCGTATTTAGGGAAGAGGGCGGCCAGCGGCCGCCTCCCCCTTTGCCGGAAAAAAATTTTGAGAGGTAAGATAATGCGAGCGGAAGCACGGAAGGATGGAAAAATCGCATGTCTTTGTCACAAAGTCTTCAAATTTTTGGCGTTTCGCGCCGGATGTTCAGTATTTTGCCATAGTTTTGGCACGAGCACGATCAAAAAATGATACTTTTTAAAGCCTTTCGAGTTAGACAAATTTTTTTCAAAAAGTTCAAATTTTATTATCATCATGGATAGCGCGTGTTGAGAAACTCCGAAAAATGCGGTTTTTGCTAGCTATCCCGACGAATTTTCCGAGACAGACCAATTTATGTTGCCCCCCTTGGCCGGATCCTGGATACGGGCCTAGTTATATAAATATTGTCTAAAAGTTTGATAAGCTTGACTGCGGTCCGCATGTGCTTTATTACGGTCTATTGCAGTCCGCTTACGCTTTGCTGCAGTACGCATATGGTTTGCTGGTGTTACCTTTGTTACGCTTTGCTAATTCGCGGCCTTAGCGGACTGCGCAATTCGTTAAGGATGCAGAATTCGTGGCGAGCATATGTGAGCCGCACTAAAGTTCTGGCGGGGGGGGTGCAAGATTTTTCAAAGGTAAAAAAATGGCCTTAAAAATGGTGGTATAGCGAAAAAACACAATTTTTAATGTTTCTCATCATGCACTATCCATTGGCATCAAAAAATTGCGAAAAAAAACAAAAAAAATTTGAATTGGGGAGGGGGTATTTTGGTTTCTGGGGGTGCATACCACAAGCCCTCCACGCCCAGGTATGTATGGTGGCGAGCACTGCTCGTTTAGCTGTACGTTTCGCGTTGTTAATCATTTTCCTTAATTATCCTATTGCAGTAGTAAATTAATAATTTTTTTACAAAATGGCTTAAATTTATCGAAATATCCGAACCTCATGTGAACTCTTGCACAAAGATGGATTTTCTTCAACTGAATAAACTCGTTTAGTCGCGGCGCTTTTGGTGAAATGTTACGTTGTCATTTTATGTATATGTAAGTTACTTTATTAATTCAGAAGCTCGTTTAAATATATGTAAATATCGATATTTGAAGCATTTTTTTACATGCTTGTCCTTCGAAATAAGTTTTTCCTCTCGAAATTGGCCGTTTTCTTATCCCCAAAACTAAATATTTTCTATCAGTTTATCGAACTCTTTGCAAAAACTTACGTTTTCAAGATGCTTACTTTTTTGTCATTTTTAAATGAAAAATAAAATAAGCGCTGCCTTTGAATTAGTTGTCTATTCTTAGAGTTATGAATCATCAGAAATATTTTTTTGAATTTCGCTTACGTATATGTGTAGCATTTTTTTACAACAAAGATTTGTTGCAAAACGTACAAGACATGGTAAAAAATAAAGACACAGCGTACGATACAAAGATATGATAAAACGACATATGACTAAAACGTCAGCAACGGGACACGCAGTCACGAAAGTGAAAACTAATATCTGTTGGCGTGCTTGTAACGGCTCTTAATTTTGGTTGAAGGGTACGTATGGCAAGGCCGTTTGAGTGGGGCAATAAAAGACCTTCTATTTGTGGCTAAAAACGGAAAGAATACTTGAAAAATGTCTAAAAAGCAAATTTCTACCCAAAGGTTGGCAATGAAGCAAAGTAATTCAGTCTTTTGTGGGGACGGCCGTTTTGTATAGGCCCCCATTCCCATGTAATATACTTGTATGCCTGTCATACATGTCCCTTGGAGTTTAAAGGCTTCAGAATTGAAAGGTTTTCTTTTCATCCACAGAAATGTTTTCCAACCACCCCCACAGAGTTTTTGGATTTTCCAAAACTGTCGTCTTCAAATTAAAAATGCCAAATTTTGGCTCTTAGCGCCATATACATACTAATTTTTTACTATATTTTGTTCAATTTACTCCAGGCACGTATAGCTGGCCGTCCTATTTCGGGGACCAACACAAATTTTGGGGGGGATTAAGCCCAAAAAGGCTAGCACAAAATAACGTTTAAAAAGTCCTATTTTACCGATTTGCCTGAATTTTTGGGGAATCCGAACCTCCCCCGCATTACCTTATAGATACGTGCCTAATGTACTCAATTTTTAACATTTTTATGGAATGTTTTCAATTCGCTATTATGTTCTAGAAAGAAAATGTATCGTTGGCAACGCTAAAAATGATTTTTTTGATCCGTCCATCTTCTTTGGGCCCGAGAAGGCACAATATAAAACAATAAAACAATTTTGAGTTGACCCCTGCAGAATTACCATGCTCTGCGAGTCTCTTGCACGCTGATATAAATTATTCTTTTGTATTATATTATATTAGTATCTTATATACATACTGTATTCATTGTATTTTGTTCATTTTTCGCAGATTTGTTGCAAAGATTTGATTTTTGATTCGTCTTCAACGAAAACTGCGTCTGTGGGAGTGAATTTTAACGCATACGTCGCTAAAGAGGCGCTGCGGAAATATTTGCAAAAAGTCGATCTTAAAGCGGAATCGACTAAGCGTACTGTACATAAAAAAGCCATTCCTATGATTACAGTTGACGCTTTGATTTCGAATTTGCGTTCTTGTCTGCTGCAGTATCATAAAGTCAGTCTTTGATAATATTTTTTACTCTATTAGTGCATAGCATACATGTAACAGGAGGTTGGGGTATCTCCCACCCAGTGTTTTTTTGTACAAGGTCCGTTTGTACATGTACAAAGATGGTCTCCAAAAGTCTGTACATTTTGTATATGCAAATTTTAGTGTACTATAATATAGTACAGTCGCGAGTATAGTGTGGTAAAACAGGGTTTTCGATCTTTGATAGTGTATTTCAGCTAATTTCTGATTTTCTGACGCCAAAAATCACTATAAATTGTCTCAGAACGGCGCGAAGCGCCGAAAAATTTGACATTTTCCATTCTAAATGCAAATTCTGTTCTTTTAAAGCTATATAGGACAAACAATTACTCATTTCGGCGCGAAGCGCTGAAAACTTTTACGAATTTCGCACCTTTTTATAGTTTTTGTCTTCCCAAAAATCTTTGTACATTTTGTACACACAAATTTTTGGGTACTATAATATGGTACAGTAACGTTTTTAGTGTGGTAAAAACCGAGTTGTTCGACCTTTTGTAGTGTATTTTAGCTTATTTCTGGGTCTTCAAGGGCAAAAATCACTAAGAATCGTCTTAAAACGGCGCGAAGCGCCAAAAATTTGACATTTTTCCTTTTGAAATGCAATTTCTGCCATTATAAAAATATATAGAACACACAATTACTCATTTCGGCGTGAAGCGCTGAAAATTTTTGTGAATTTCAGACCTTTTTTGCAATTCTTGTCTTCCCAAAAATCTTTGTACTACATGTACAATGACGGTCCCGAAAAGTCTTTGTACATCGGGAAAAATCTTTGCCGAGTACAAAAAAACACTGCTCTCACCCAAAGTTTGTCTTCCTTATCGCCCTATAGATATTGCGTTTTTTGGTCATTTTTACGTGTTTTTCGCCATTTTTAGCCGAAAAAATTGAAGTCATTAATCCCGGTCCTAAAATGGTCGAAAATCCCGACCCGAAATTTTAAGCTGTTACATGTACTCGTACGGTGCATACATATGCAAAAATCATCGCTGATTTGGTTGCAGCAGATTATGCGGAAAGTCAGACCTTGCATAGCATGTTTTCAGATTCTTCAATGTTCGCTTCAATCGAATTCCGAATATGTTTTTCAACTTTTCTGATTCAATTTTAATTTTTTATTTTAATTTTTTTATTCCTTTTAAATTTCAAATATTTTAAAATCTAATTGTCTTTGTTTTGTTATCGAGTGTTTTAATATACCTATGCACAGGGCCGTTTTTATAGGGCGGGGTCGACCGCCCCCCCTATGGAAAAGTCTGAAGGGTTAGTAATGCACGGAAGGATGGAAAAATTGAGTGTCTTTGACGTTCAATCTTTAAATTTTCGGCGCTTCGCGCCGGATATGAAGTATTTTTCATCATTCTGGCCTAAGCGCGACCAAAAAGATGTCACTTTTTATAGCCTTTTGAGTAAGGAAAAAATTTTTTTAATTTCAGTCTTATTATCTTAATGGATAGAGCATGTCGAGAAACGTCGAAAAACGCTGTTTTTGTTTTTTTTTCGACGAATTTCCCGAGATATAGACAAAAAAACATCGAAAAAAAGTAAATTTTCTGAAATTTTCGAACTTTCAAAGAACCGCTTTAAGATTGATCAAAATATCCTGATTATCAATTACTCTAGAACTGGAATTAGAAATAATTGGTTTGGTAACCGAGTATGCAATTGGTGGAATTCATTACCTCACGAAACTAGATGCTCAGACTCTTTAAACTCTTTTATTGATAAGTTAGAAAAAACCGACCTAACAGCTTTTTGTCGGGGAGACAATTCAAATGGCATCACTGCCCAAGTGACCTCCTGTATAACATATTATTAATGCGTTTTCCTCCTGTTTTGTATCGTTTTTTATCATTTTTTACTACTTTTTTGCATGACTTATGTTTCTACGAAATAAACATAAACAAACAAGCAAACAAACAAACAATTTGTGTCGGGTCCGCCTACCCCTTGGCTGGATCCTGGATACGGGCCTGCCTATGCATGTATGTACGCATGTATGTATGTATGGTTTAGGCCTCTTGCACCATTCAAGGCCTATTCACGGCTCCTATCAAGAATTTGTTCGGGATCATCACTCAGGTAATATTTTTTTAAACTTTCGTGAGATGTTATCTATTTGGTGGATACATGAATTGCGTCAGACAGTCATCAAGCCTTTGAGTTATATAAATGTCAAGAATAGATATTTCAAAATGCGAATCTTTGTGGTTTTGGACGAAATCTGAAGATCTTATATTTTCTTGCAAAATCATTTGGTAGTATTACACGTAAAGTTTTTAATATTTTTTGTAATATTTATGTCTAAAATTAGCAGCAGATCATGCATGAGTTGATCTGAAAAAATTAATTTAACAATTTATTGTATATAATGATGCTTTGCTTTTAATAGGTAATCAATTATGGTAGTTCTAAGCTTTTTGAGCTGATTATTTTAATCAGTACTACACATGACACAGGGGATCATTTATAATAATGGCGGATAGATGAAAAATAGAAGCTCTATGAAGAAATCGCAAACTTTTTAAGTTTTATAGACTTTTGCTTCAAGGGATGTTTATCATCGAATACAACTGCGATTTCGCCTATTTGCTTTATCTGATTTTTTAAAAATTTGTCTCTAGGATCGAATTGCCTTTTCTGCATCGTTGGACAAAGCAGTGGGATGCTCTGTGCACACGACGTGCTTTCGATATGATCTTTGTAAGTGGCTTATTTGTGCGCAGAATATGGCCTAATTAAAAAAACCTAAAAAATTTAACAAAATATAATGCTCGAATCGGAAAATGCGGTTCTATGTTTTTTTAAATGATGGTATATTAATGATGTACTGCAAATGATTGTAATTATTTATACATACGTAGCATTATATGACTCATTTGTTAATTTATTTTTTATTATCAAGAACCTAATTATAATGGATATGATGTTCAATGTTGTATTGGAAACAATGTTTTTTTCGTATTCGGCGAAGATTCTTCCCGATTTACAAAGACTGTTCGGGACCGTCATTGTACATGTACAAAGATTTCTGAGAAGACAACAATTGCAAAAAAGGTCCAAAGTTCGCGAAAATTTTCGGCGCTTCGCGCCGAAATGAGTAATTGTGTGTTCTATATATGTATATCTTTATAATGGCAGAAATTGCATTTCAAATGGAAAAATGTCAAAGTTTTCGGCACTTCGCGCCGTTCTAAGACGATTTCTAGTGATTTTTCCTTTAGATACCCAGAAATTAGCTAAAATACACTACCAAAAGTCGAACTATTCTATTTTTACCAGACTTAAATCGCTAATGTACCATATTATAGTACCCAAAAAATTTGCGTGTGGAAAATGTCCAAAGGCTTTTGGGGACCATCTTTGTACATGTACAAAGTGACCTTGTGCAAAAAACACTGATTTTAAACATACATGGGCACAGATTTAATTTAGGGTGAAGTGACTTGACCCTGGCGGCTGAGCAAATCCGCAACCCCGCAGGAGAAACCGGACCGATCCCGCAAGTGTTTTGAAAATTTTCTGAGCAAAATGAGGCAAAATGAAGGCCAAAATTGGTTGAAAATTGAAAATTTTCTTCGAAAGTTCATGAAATTGACCAGAAAATTTGGAATAATTTAGCTTTATGGGTACACATTTTAGCATTTGTACCGGTTTTTAAGGTCATTTGGGCTCCAAAAAAGCTCGATTTGTGATGCCTTAGACTGGCTGACCCCCCAGGTCATATATGCTGTGCACCTACAGACCAACCCTGCAGGTTCGAGGTAGGTCATTTGACTCTGGGAAACCTGAGCGTGCCCTTGTATGATCGGAAATGACTGTAATTGTTTATGTATACATATGTAATGTAATATGACTCACTCATTTATTAACATTTTATTACCAAGTACTTAATTAGAATGAGTGACCAAGGAAAGATTTACATAGAATAACTGTACAAAATTTTCAATAATCCAGCGACCTTCACATGAGCGAATATGTACGTCAGTTTTTTCTACTTCCGGCAATCGCTTTTACGTAAGATTGTACAGGAAATGTAGTTTGACGTATACAGAATTTGTCCATAGTCTAAATTTTTTGTTTGGGAATTCACATGTGTAGGCATTGATATACGTTTAATTTTTATATTTGCTCCAATTTTCTCTCGATCAGTCTGGAGCTGATGAAAAATTTTTCTTCTAAAATAATCACATATTTATAACGCATCCAATATCATTGTAAACTTTCGAGTTTCATTAAAATTGGATTGTTATAGCTTTTGTAATAAACATTTTTGTAACTGGTACATTTTAATCAGATTTTGCTTTCCTGATTTTTTTAAGTCTTTAAACTTTTCAAATTTTGTTTTATCCAGTTTTTATACTTATCAAGCTAAATTAAATGGCAGTGGTAACTTAATGACTAATAAAGACAACATAATTAACATCTATGTAGAGAAGTAAAAAAATTGGATGAAGCAAAATTCGAAAAATTTATTGACTTGAAAAGAGAGGAAAACAAAAATCGATCAAAAGTATGTATCACACAAATTGTTATTGTAAAAGCCGTAATGATCCGATTTTATTGAAACTCAAAATTTTATAATGTTATTGGACGCGTTATTAAGTACTAAAGTTTTATTAGGATTGGACGAATATTGGCCCAAAATAGTGCGCAAAATTGAGGATTTTTGAGCGATTTCTAGCGATTTTTGGGTTAAAACGGCTAATTTTTCCGCCCAAGTCATGGTTCCGCCCCCCCCCCTTAGGGCTACCGCCCCCTTAGGAAAATCCTGGATCCGCCACTGTGTACATATGATAATTATTGAATTTATTCTTCACATCGCACAGGCAACTTCGATCCGCATTTCGAAACGCGCTTCACAAAATGTTTGCATTTGATCAGAAGTTGGTTTTCAATGAACGATTCGCTTAGATCGGAAGAATTCTTAAAATTAGTTTGGCACGATCGTATTTCGCCTAATGACGTCATCAAAGAAAAAATGAACAACGAATTTCTATTTGACGAGTGAGCCTGGAAAATTTAATCTTTTTTCGCTAGCGCATTTGTATCAAAGAATGTTAGACTGATAAAACATTAATTTACAATGCTAAAATTTAAAATTAATTGGTTCATTTTTGACTAAAGTCATTTCAATATTCATTTTATATTAATTTTGCGGATAGAAAATTGAGAGGAGTGACAATGTTTCAATAAGGCGCATCTGCACATACATACAGGGTGGTCTAAAAACACTACTCAAAGTTCACGTCATACCTAGGTCTACAGTAAGACTCTGTATTTTGAATTACAGTACAAACCTCTTCTTTAGACGTTAAACAGTAATTCAGGGGTGGTCCAAAAATACTACTCAAGTATCACGTCATATCTTAAGAACCAGGCTAGGTAGGCACTTGAAAATTTTTTAAGCTGATAGACAAAATGGTCTACAGTAAGACTATCTATTTTTGAATTACATTACAAACCTGTTCTTTAGACGTTAAACATTAATTCAAAGTAGGTATATTTCGGAAAACCAAGAATGTTCATAGCGCAGATGAAAAGTTTTGCGAAGGGAGTGCTGTTTGTGCTTATAGTACAAGTTATTTGAAATTAGAAAAATACTATGTGAGCATGCTTGCTGAGTTGGAATCATTGCTATTTTAGAGTCTTGAGATGGGCCTGGCACAAAAAACTGAATTATGTTAAAAATTGCAGTCATGATTAATTTTTATAGTGTTTTTAATCCTTTGGTACATCAAAACGAGCCTGCATTGTAACGAAGCCCACGTGGAACTTGTTCTTTGTCTCTTTGAATGTATTGTTTGTCATTCAAAATGAGAACAAATTGAACGATTGAGAGATTGGGGCAAGAAAAGAGACAAATACGTAGATAGTTAATCGGATATGCAGTGTTTTTCTCAAAATAAGCACTTTGAAAAATTTAAAACATTATTTTCACGGGATTATATATTAATGCAGGATTCTGCATTTGTCTTAAAGATCCTTCTTCATTTATTTTATGAGAACTTTTATGCGCCTAGCTGCCGTGGTTCAGAAGCTACATATGACAAAAAACGTGGGTAGTGTTTTTTATGTGCTTCCCATATATGTACGTAGGTGGAAAGAATAATAAAGAATTTTCAAAAATTAGAGCAAAAGAACCTCGATTTTTGGCGCTGTGCTTGCGCCCCAGTATTTGTTGAAAAGTTACACAACTGTCAGGTTGGCGATAGACTCTTAATACTTAACTTTTTGGTCAGAGATCTTTTATGGCTTTATGCGCTTTTAGCTAATTTCTCTAAATTTGCATACAATTCTACTACTTTGCAGATATTTCTAATCACTGATGGGTTTCCTACAGGCACGTATCTCTGAAAAAATGGGGGTCCGGACCCCCCCCAAATTCAGAAAAATCGGAAAAAGACTTTTTACACGTTATTTTGTGCTTTTTTGGGCTTAGTCCCCCCAAAAATTAGTGTTGGTCCCCCAAAATAGGACGGCCAGCTACGTGCCTGGTTTCCTAGCAGATATTCCCCGGGCATTTTGAATGTGTGGAGATCTAATTAGTTTCAAAGAAGGACTCAATCCTTCCTTTACAAATGAAGAAATAAATAAAGTTTGACTCTTAATTTTATGAACAAATATGCAGTCGTGTTCAAAAAATTAATTTCTAGGCTTTACAGTACAAAACATATTTCCGTCCAAACGAGTCTTTCTCTTCGTCTAAGTTTTGGTTCCTATGAACGGGCAGAAACAGGGTATCGCCCTGGTGTGCATTTAAAACAATTTTAGTTCAGCTGCATTGCTAAATTACGCTTTAGTTATTGTTTACAAAATTCTCAAGCATATTTTCTGATTCTGACAGATTTACTGTGCAGGTCATCGCTTCCATCATTCTAGGGCAATTAATCTATTGGCTCTAAATTTTACAAAGATGAAATTTCAAGCGAATTTTCATTAGATATTGACCATTACCACCTACATAAGTGAAAAGTACCACTTTTAAGAGAAGGCATTTACATTTTGATATAATTTAATTCAATAAATTAGACTTAGCTATGAAAAGGTGAATGAAATTGAGCTTTTTGAAAGACTGTTTGGGCGATTCGTCTAAATGCTACATTATTTTGCTGCATTTCAGTCCGGATGTCCACGCTGAATGAACAAAATTCTAGCTTAATAGTATGATTGCAGGAAAGCGTGAAACTTCGAGTTTTTCATTAGATAGGTACATATGTATATATTCTTAAATATGACCTTAGTGCTTGCGCTTGTTTCCAAACTCGGACCCATGTTGTTCGATTCTCATGTAGGAATATGCTTTGGCAAATCATATGACAAATGATACTGACTCAGGATACTGATTGATTAATAAATTTATATCTTAGAACAAGTGCGCCAAATTCTTGAGAAAAACAGATTAACTGTTTCAGTCATTTGTAGGCAATCATATAATGTCCAGCTAAATCGAATGAACAGTGAGTGATCATATGATTCTTCAAAGCAAGCAAATGACTCATCTGGTTTATTTATAAAAAAGAGCGCTGTTGTCATCACACTATAAAAGAGCTGAAAAATCAAGTGAATTTTCCCAGGCCCCCGGCCATTTTTGAGACTTGCCCTGCCGGGGCCGGTGAAGGTTAAAAATGCCCGGGATAGCCGGACCGGGGCTCCGGTCGATCACTAACCACAAGCATCGTAATGAACCGAGCCGGCTTCTCTTTGTTCCTTTGACTATTATAGACAAGCGGCATTTTTGGACTTTCTTACCGAGTTTCGGAAGAGCCATATTTCAAGCAAAATAGGTTTTGGTTTCCGTTTCGCAGAGTACCAAGCACGGTTTTTTTGTATTCGGCAAAGGTTTTTCCCGATGTACAAAGGCTTTTGGTAACCGTCTCTGTATATACATGTACAAAGATTTTTGGGAAGACAAAAATGCAAAAAGGGTATGAAATTCGCAACAATTTTTGGCGCTTCGCGCCGAAATGAGTAATTGTGTGCTCTATATATCTTTAATATGTCAGAAATTGCATTTTGAAAGTAAAAATGTCAAATTTTTCGGCGCTTCGCGCCCTTTTGAGACGATTATTAGTGAATTTTGCCCTCAGAAACCTAGAAATTAGCTAAAATACACTACTAAAGGTCGAACAACTCTGTTTTTACCACACTAAAATCGCTAATATTATAGTACCCAAAACATGTGTACAAAATGTACAAAGACTTTTAAGGACCATCTTTGTATGTGTACAAACGACCTTGTACAAAAAAAACACTAGTACAATTTCCGTATTTTCTGCCCATGCTTTGCCTTCTCAGCGCGTAGTTTTGCGTATGTTACATCATTCCGTAAAAACACGTACTTCTCTGCGCTTTCTATGCGTTCATCTAGGTTGGACGGCTATTTTTGACCAGGCCAGTCATTTTCCGTATCCTTTAAACTATAGCTCGTGTTTTTTCATATGATTCGATTTATTATCGTTTCTACACACTGTTCTTGAATTTACGCATGTGTATTTTACCGTGCTTTCTATGCTATCACGCATTTTACGCTCGCTTTTCCGAGATTTCTAACTCATCTTTTTGGTCTTTTACCACCCGGGATTAATGACCTTAAATTGCCCGTTTAAGCTATTACTCGAACCTGTTGCGCACAATGAGCAGTGATTCCCCAAATATGCTAAACATTAGCGAAAAAGTATGCTTCAAGAGGTACGAGTCATACATGGACAAGGTCAGGATCGACAGGGTGGGGGGTGTAAAATCTCAGGAATCTAAAACGGTAAATTTAGTGCTGACGATTTTTTGCTACTTAAATGACAAAAATGGTCAAAATATTCTGTAAAATGCTTTTTCGTGGTAATACCGCATTTTATAGGAATTTTTTTATCTATTTTTACTGCATTGTATCGTTTTTAACACGATCTTACATATTAAGTTTTTCTTAATAGCCATCTTAATTGGATATCTCGTGTGATGCTGGATTTTTCTTTCCGGTCTATCTTATACTACAGTGTTCGCTTTACAACGAATTTGAAATACGCTCAACATAAGTTTATTATAAGGCTTACATTTATAAATAATGATAACTTTACATAAAATGACTCATAGTAGCGCTAGCATATGTTATATCTGTATTCATAACGTAATAATTCCACAGAAGCATGCACTATTATCTCGCATGTACTTGACACATCGCTTAAAAGTTTAAAAGTCTTTTCACTACGAAGACGAAAACAAAGATTGACAGTTTACTTACATAGTAAATATTTATAACTCCCTCTATAATTTTCAAACTGCATTGTTTGTTATCATATTATTTTAAAATACATGCGTACAGGCCCGTATCCAGGATTTCATTTCGGGGGGGGGCGAAAACTTTTGAGGCCAGCATTAGGAGATAGGCGAAAATAAAGGCAGTTTTGAGCGTATCTCGGCGAGCTATCTACGATGGTGAAGGAACATTTCAAAAAATTTTTCACTTTATTTCATATTGATATACAGCAAATCAATCATTTAAACTGATTTCTCATCACTTAATCGACGAATTATTTCTTATCTCTTGCCTCTGCACTCAATCATTGTGCTGTACAGAGAAAAACAATACAAATAATGAAAATTTGGCACCAAGCGCCGAAAAAATTGACATATTCTGCATGTCAAGTTCAAATTTGAGCGGTTTTGAGCGGACTAGAAGACAAAAAACATATATAAACAATAAATACGGCGCGAAGCGCCGAAAAATTTCATGTTTCCCATGTCATAACTCAATTTTGAGCTGTTTTGAATGAGCTAGAAGGCAAAAACTAGCTGAACAATGAATCCGGCGCACAGCGCTGAAAAAAATGGACATGCTCTCTATGTCTAACTCAAATTTGAACGATTTTTAGCGGCTTAGAAGACAGAACTATACATAAACAATAAATCCGGCGCGAAGTGCCGGAAAATTTTGAGTTTACTAGCTGAAAAGTACGCTAAAAACCTGGTTTGGCGGTGTTTCAGACGCACTTCGCCAATTTTTCATTCTTCCCTTCGGGGACCCTCGAGAAAAACAAAAATTTTTCCTATTTCGGGGGGCAGGCCCCCCGCCCCTGGATACGGGCCTGCATGCGTGCTTTTGTAGTTGTTTACACTGTCAGAAAACGCACGCATTCTGCTCGCATTATCAATTATTATTATTGATTATTATTGATTCGCAGATCGATTCGAAATAGTGATTTTCGACTTTGGCTATCAAAATGTGAGAAAACATTTTTGACCGGCATCGATCAAGCGTTAAAAGCTATGCAGCCGAATTTGTCCCTTTTTTCGGAGCTTTGTGAAAGTAAGTACATACCCATATGCAAGTTGATTTCAACATGTAAGTATGTAGGCAGTTTTGTACTTTGAAATTCATTTCGTCGATTTATTACTTAATCTTATTAGTTATTTACCAATTTCTGTATTAAGTGTTTATTGATCATAGGCGATTTTATTAAACACTATACTATGTAAAGCATAAAGTAGAAAGTAGTTTTTCATCTATTTTTTGTTCGATAGACTGGATCATTTAAAACTATATTTCTCCATTTCTTCACATGTACATATTTTAAAATTTATATAGATATGTATGCGTATACTTGTTGTATCTTCATCGAGCTAATGAAACGCAACAGCTCTTAAAACAATCAGACGTTGAATTTGGGGGAAATAAAATTTGGCCCGAAGATTCACTCATTTTAAATGTCGCCGAATCCAATGGAGCAATTTTTTGGGATGAAGTCGAGGCCCAAATACTTGCCAAAATCTGATTGGTCGAAGTCATATAAAATTTTGTCTAAAAACGTGGAAGGCATTGGAAAAGTCTCGAAAATCGACGTAAATCTGTTTCTTAATTTATGTCCATACCCAGATCATTTGATGGCTTTCATTCTCGCACAACTGATAGGCACACTCAGTGGCGGATCCAGGATTTTCCTAAGGGGGACTGACTTGGGCGGAAAAATTAGTCGTTTTAACCCGAAAATCGCTGAAATTCGCTAAAAAATCCTTAATTTTGCGGCTTATTTTGGGCTGCTCCGCCCCCTACCCCTAAATCCGCCCCGTTTTAAAGTCTATATCTAATGGTACTGGTTTGATGTCATGCCCTACAGTTTTAGCGCTTGGACTAAAAATGGTGAGTATGCGTCAAAACATCGTTTTTCGGCACATAAAAAATTTCAAAAAAATCAAAGAAGGCGAACAAATTGAACAAAATATAGTCAAAACATGGATAATGGCGCGAAGCACCGAAAGTTTAACACTTTTGAGCAAATAGATAGTTAAAAGACTTAAAAAAGTACCTTTTCTACGGATTTTCGGAAATTTTTGGAAACTTTAAAAAATTGCGAATTCTGGGGGAATTTTTTTGGGGGGGGGTTGAAAAACCCTTACTTTCCCCAGATCATGTATGGTGCTGACCCCCTAGCAAAAAGTTATTAGCCACCCGGTATATTAAATGGAAGAAGCGGAAATCTTAAAAAATGAAATATGTATGTATAGATAGTGACACATTTTTTAAATTGCATTTTTCGGTTTTTGGAATCTGAACATGCTTATTTTTCACTATGCTGAGTCAATTTTTGCAGGTGCGGCGACCGTCCAACAGCATCGTGAAAACGTTTTTAGCCAAGAAATTGTCAATAATTTAATACCTGCGATATTACGGAAAAGCATTATTGGGCGACTGACCACGTGCAGAGATTTATTGATGTTTCTGAACATATTCCTAAGGATGAATCCAGAGGTTGGTACCATAGGTGGGCGGCACCAAAGTTCTGGAGTGGGGTGCAAGATTTTTTCAAAGATAAAAAATGGCCTTAAAAATGGTAGTATAGCGAAGAAACACCATTTTTCAGCATTTTTCATCGACACTATCCATTGGCATCGAAAAATTGCTAAAAAATGACTAAAACAAATTTCTAAAATTGAATTCTGGGGGTAGCGTACCCCCAAACCCCCCACGCCCGGTTATGGTTGGTACATTGCTGATGTCAAAGAAAATGGTTCTTAGTTAACGAAAATGTACGAAATTCGGTGTCGTAGCTGTGGGTGATTGGGGGATTGTGGGGAACTAGTCCCCTCAATTTTGGAAGGACGAGTATTTCCACGAAGGTCCCCAATGGAAAAAGTGAAAAATTCCTAAAGATCGCCTAAAAATGCGTAAATAGATTTTAGCTCACTTTTGACTAATAAGTCTAGAATTTTTGGGCGTTTTGCGCCTATCTCTTTGCATATAGCATTTTATCCAGATATTTCGAGTAAAATTAAATTTTTAAAATTTTTTTGCTGCGTAATCCTAGCTGTGAAAAGCTCAAAAACACTATTATTTTTGTCTATCTACGAGTAGTTGCTGAAATATTCGACTTCAAAATTTTTGCCTCCCCCAAATTCTGAAGGCCAGCTACGCCTCTGCGAAAATTCAACGCCCATTCTGCATTTCAATGAAAGGAGTCTGTTAATTGAAAAGTTATTGATTTTTGAATGGACCTCGAACAACAGAACTGTTTTTTACTTCAAACAAAAACTAGGTAGTAAGCTTTAAGCGATAGCAATATTCTTAATCTAGATGAGTGGCTTGAAAATTCCGTACCCAAAGTCGGCCAATTCTCTTCCTTAGACACGTATCTCTGGGGGGAAATGGGGGGGGGTTCGGACCCCTCCAAAATTCAGAAAAATCGGAAAAGTAGTACTTTTTAAACCTTATTTTGTGCTATTTTTGGTCTTTTTGGACTTATCCCCCAAAAATTGGTGTTGGTTTCCCCAAAATAGGACGGCCAGCTACGTGCCTGCTCTTCCTCTAGAAGTTGAAATGCTAAATCTCTTTTGAGCGCTTCTATGCAGTTAGCAATGTTTTTAACTTTTTGGCCAATAACATAAAGTCAAACACACCAACTCGAAAAATGGCCGACTAGCCCCATCAAAAATTTTGAGTTTTTAAGTATACATAAGTAAAAAATAATTTTTAGAATGAACGAATAACGAATAGTCACAGAGAATATGTGCTTAGTAAATAAATAAACAGTACATACTAAATAATTAGTACATACGAATAAATTATAAATTTATGTAGAATACCATGTTAACCATAGGTGCACACATAAAGGGGTTGAGGGCATTGGTGGGCGGTACCAAAATTCGGGGGCGCAGGATTTTTTAAAGGTCAAAAAATGGCCTTAAAAATGGTGGGTGGTATGGCGAAAAAACACCATTTTTCAACGTTTCTCATCGAGCACTATCCATTGGCGTCTAAAAATTGCGAAAAAAAACAACAAAAAATTTCAAAAATAGAATTCTGAGGGGTGCATACTCCCCACGCCCAGGTATGGTTGAGGGGGTGTGTTGAGGGGTTAGATAGATAGGCGCTGTCGGGCGATTCTGAGCTGATGGAATATCTCCATTATTTTTGTGTGCAAAAGCAGTATCTAATGTCAAAAATCTGCGCCGTATTGATAATTTTTTGTCTTGTTTATGCAAAAAGCGCCCATAATTGTTTCGAAAAAGGGTCTAAAAATCAAAATTTATCTGCCGTATTGACGAATTCCTATATTTTTGTCGTCAAAAGTTACATTGGTTGAAATGGACTGAAAATCTTAAGAAAGGCGCGGTCTCTTTAGATTAAAGCGTTTTAAATAGGTTATTTAGCTCTTTTCTTCCGATTGTACTACATGCAAGCCCGTAGCCAAGAGAAGGGGCGAGCAGTTGCTCCCACTCCGAAACCCCAAAAAATTTTGTTTCTCGCAAGGGTCCTTAAAGAAAGAAATGAAAAATTCTCGAAGTGTGTTTATATTAAAAGGTCGTCAAAACAGGTTTTTTGCGTACTTTTGAGCTAGTAAACACAAAATTTTGTGGCATTTTGTGCCAAATTAATTGTTTCTGTATAGTTTTGTTTTGTCTTTAAATCTGTGTAAGACGTGGAGAAAATGTCAAATTTTCCCGGCGCGGAATCACTAATTTTCTGGTTGATTTTCTTTGCAGTGCACAAACATTGAGTACAAAGACGGAAAGTTAAGAAATTGTTTATGCACTGGACGATGGTAAATCAGTTGGGCGGATACCATATATCTTTTGTGTACGAGTATAAATATACTGAAAATTTTTCCAATTTTTTGAAATTTTTCTCTATTATTGTGTACAGCTCGTTGAGAAACGTTCAAAAATGTCCTTATTTTTGACTACTTTCTTTTAGTTCTCAAGATATCCGACTTTCAAAATTTTTTGGCCCTTCTCCCCCGATATGAAATCCTTGCTACGGGCCTGACTATATTTCCAAATCGTTGTACGAAAAGCGCAAAATGAAAAAGTTTCATTTGTTTAGTAGTCGCTTACTCAAGAATTATCTATGCATATATGTTAAAATTCATTAGATACGTAGAAATATTTGGAGAATTTGGCGGACGTCTTATCAAAATATTTTGCTAAGCTGTTGCAATTTTCCTGAAATGCTCTGTTTCTTTGTTATTTGAAATACTACGGCGTTCATGCGTCTTCTTATTTTAATCTAATAAACACTGCATATTCTCGTTTCTATCGTTATACTTTTTGTTTAAACCCATATTTTAACGTTTCACGATGGTTTATAATTTACTATCGCTCTTTTGCAGAAGTTGCTATGTCTTATATAGTTTTACTTTTTGAGTGGCGGATGTCTGCAAACGCTCTATCCGTCATTGTTGTTAGTATTTTTACACTATTTTTAGTGGTTTGGAAGGAGCTTACGAGTTTGTAAAGGGTCTAATAAAATAAAATAGCGCCTATTTTGAATCAGACTTCGCATAATGATATCCTTGTTAAGCCCGACCTGTTGACTTATTCGCTTCACTTAGATGAAATTAGAAGATCTGACTTTTAACCATACGTGATCATTGGGGTTAGGGGGCCCCAGAGAGATTTTCAACTTCGCTCCATGAGTTTTTAACCATTTTTTACCCCTTTCCGATCAAGAATTTTTGTTTTTCAAACCATATAAAATATGCCGTTTTGAGCGATTTTATCGAGTGTCAAATTTTTGGCGCTTCGCTATTGTTCTTTTTTCACTATATTCTGTTCAAGTCACTCGACTTTTTCGCAGTTTTTTGAAACGCTTTCTAATGTTTTGTTATAGAAAGAAGTCGCATCGTCAGAAACGCCAAATAATTGTTTTTGACGGTTGTCCATCGTTTTGGGACTAAAAAATGCACACTAGAAAAATTTTTCGGTTTCGCTCCGCAAAATTTAATGATGTGCATGTCTGCTTTTAACCCCTTCCTAACTTTACTGAAAACTTAAAGATCTGAGTAATGTAAATGGTCCGGTCTTGCCTTATCTGGTGCATGGTAAACGGTTTTTAAATGTAACTTATAAGGTCAGGGTCGGCAGGGGAAGGTAAAATCCCAGAAATGAAAAACAATAAATTAATAGTTCACGATTTTTTTTGCTGTTTTAACGACCAACATGGTCAAAATAGCCTATGAAACGTTTTTTGTGGTAATATCGCATTTTCTAAAGCATTTTTAATCTATTTTGACTGCATTATATCGCTTTTAACACTAAGAAATACAAAAATCGACCGATTTTGGGCGCTTTTTCGAATTAAAAGTACAATATGATAGTATTAGTCCGGCAGGAAAAATTTTGACATTTTGCTTCCTTTGACCTCGAAAATAATGCAAAAACGTTCCCTCAGCTCAAAATCGCTGGACAGTACCTGTCTGGCTGACCTTTCAGTGGAATTACGCCCCTCACTCACCGCCGCCCTATGTGCACGCATGGTTTTGTCCCCTTTGCTGTAGGATTCTGTGCAAGCACAGCTTATTTTGCTACAGGAGTCAAGCTTATAATTATCACTGACATACATGTAAGAGGAGGGTGGGGTTATTCCCCCACCCTAAGTACCTGAAATCAGTCGTCCCCCATCCCCCTACAGTCAGAAAAATTTTGACCTCCTGATTTTTGGAAAAAAATCGAATTTTTTGGCCGTTTTTAGGCGTTTTTTGACATTTTTGGCCAAAAATTGGAGGTCATTCACCCCTCCTCCTAAAAATGGCCGGGAAGCCCCCGAAATTGTGAGCCGTTACGTGTGTGATCACTGTGCTTGAAATTCGAGATGCTTGGGTGATATGAAAAGCTTTTTAGTTACGCAATATGTAGACCAGAACATTATAGATGAACTTAAATAAAAAGTTTTGTATCAGCGATTGGCATCGGCCGAACTCTCTTCAATAATTTATCTGTTTATAAATCCGCTTTTAGCTATTTGTTCAGAATTTGAAAGGCTTTTATATATGAGTGTGATTTAGGAATTTTAATTAA
Organism: Mermis nigrescens; assembly: GCA_036768485.1. Lineage (NCBI taxonomy): Eukaryota > Metazoa > Nematoda > Enoplea > Mermithida > Mermithidae > Mermis > Mermis nigrescens. Next base: position 89,044 of record JAVLUZ010000277.1, read on the forward strand.
ATTATACATTTTTTTCTAGATCGGCTTGCCTGAAGAATTATGCGTGAAAATCAATCAGACGATTATTCCCGAAATAACCCAACTTACTCGATTCTACACCGTTTTGCACTGGCTGCTTAATCTTCCATCGTGTGGCGTGCATAATGGGTGCAGTTTTCTTAATTCGTTTTACCTTTAACGACCTGATTATTTGCCACTTTTCTACCAAAGCAACTGGAAATTAATTATTGATTAATTAATTAATTATTAATTAATTGATGAATTATTAATTGATTCATTAGTTAATTATCATTTAATGATTATTATTGACTTTTTAATTTCAGGAAAAGATTCATTTTAAAATAAAGAATGCGTCTTTCCCTTAATCATCTGGTAAATAAGCGAACAAGAGTTTGTTTCGTAACATATTTTGGATTGTCAACTGAATATCACTGCTTATGTATCTTGGCTTCCCTGAAAATGGATCAATGCTTTCCCATCAAAATAGTGTATTTTGCGTAATTTAATGCCCTTAATCTCCATCTCCTCCTTGCTAGCATATGAAACCAGAGCTTAACAAAACAGTGGCATCCTATGTATATTGCTTTATTTGTGTTATGCATATGTACATGTAACAACTTGAAATTTAAGGATGGGCTCCTGGCCATTTTCAGTGGTGGAGTGGTTAAATGAGTTCTAATTTACGGCCGAAATATGTCAGCGTCTAAAAATGGCCAAACTCTTGAGTTTTTGGCCAAAAATCAAGGGGAGGAATCACAATTTCCTGACTTCAATAGGAGGGAACGATTGACTTTGGGAGGGGGTCCCCTATCCCTCTGCCACGTGTCTGGTGTCACAATATATTTCATCCTACATATACTACATTTAAACAAAGTTATAATATGCATTTACTCTGCTGTATTTTCTTGTCATGCCATACTAAATTACAGTCAAACTCGGCTATAAGACACCCTGGATATAAGACTTTTCGGCCTATAAGACGTAAAAACCTCTGGTCCCAGCCATCCAAAATGCATTAAGATATAATAGAAACTCGCGTATAAGACACTCGGCTATTAGAATATAAGACGCAGCTGACCCGCTCCCTTCGCATATACTTAACACGTATAAAGCAAGGTCTGTAAGACGCGGGCACCTTGGCTATAACACGCGACCACTTCTACTAATTGATACATAAATGTCTATGGACAAAGGTGAAATTATGTACATTTCTTCTGCAAATAAGGTTACAAGTGTGAAGTGCAATTCGTCTGCATTCAGTATCGACGTCGACTTTTGCTTAATTTAGTCTGCTAGTACCTCGGTTTTTTTGTACTCTGCAAATTTTTCCCGATGTACAAAAACCTTTCGGGACCGTCTTTGTATATATACAAAGATTTTTGGGAAGACAAATATTGCAAAAAAGGTCTAAAATTCGCAAAATTTCAAAATGAGTTATTGTGTGGTCTCGTATATCTTTTTAATGGCATAAATTGCATTTCAAAAGGAAAAATGTCAAATTTTTCAGCGCTTCGCGCCGTTTTCAAGACGATTCTTAGTGATTTTTGCCTTAGAGACCCAGAAATCAGCTAAAATACACTACCAAAAGTCGAACAACTCTGGTTTTACCACACTAAAATCGCTACTGTACCATATTGTAGTACCCAAAAATTTGTGTGTACAAAATGTGATTTTGGGATGTAATCAAAATGTATTTTACTTTTGCGGATCATCCTTGTACCTGTACAAACGGACCTTGTACAAAAAAAAGCCACTGGCTAGTACACATATTGCAGATCATGAAAAATAATTGAAATAAGCTTCGATAACAGATTATTTCCTTCGAACTCCTTACTTAGATTGTTCTTTCGAGTAAAGCATAACCTCGCTTATAAGACACACACGGCTATAAGACGCAGTTGAACCTGGTCCCAATGGGCTGTCTTATATCCGAGTTTGACTGTATATACAAAGGAGCAGTTCGTGACACTGTGCTAAAGATTCATTATTCCAGCGATGCGGATTTGCCTCCAATAGCCAATTTGAATGTTTCATCGCCGTCGGCTGAAAAATCAGTCGCACCGAATGAATCACAAACGGGTGAGTGATTAATTTTAAAATAATTTCCGGGATTAATTAATTCAAAATGAAGTGAAAAAATAAAATAAATAAGTCAACAAAATGGATTAGTAGTTTAATAATAATATCCATCCTATATATACAATTTATTTGAAATTTCAGTTTAAAATTTAAACTATAATTATTTGAAATTTAAAATTTAAATTTGAAATTTAAACTGTAATTATGCCGCTTTAAACCAGTGCCTTCTCTTTTTCAGCGACGACACAGTTTTTGTTCGACGATTTCTTCGGTTCGGAATTCGCGGCTTTGCTGAACAAAGGAATCGGTTTTTGTGTGAAGGATCCGTCTAATTTTACTGACGTTTGTGGATTTATAATTGATTTATGCTTCTCTTATTTATGGCCCACCGGCCGTTCGCTCGATTCGATCGATTTCCTGCTCCATAATAACGAATTCGGCCGTGTTGTGGTAAAAAAACGTTTAACCCGTTTTGGTAATGTTTCATAACTTGTTCTCTAATCTAGTTGTTGACCATCGCTCTGCGTGTTTTCTTATTTTCGAGTAATAATATTTAATTTAATTAGTAATTCAGAAAACATGGATTGGGAGTGGGTATAAGAACATCTTGATGTTGCTAAGCATCAGTGTTCGATGTTGATGTTATGCTGCGTACGAGAAGATACTTTATGGGCGATTTAAAACCTTGTTTTTGTGCGATTTAAAATCTCGTTTTTGATATGTGATAGCAAGCTTAATGTACCTTTCGAAAAATGAGCTTGCTAAGCGAGAGTTGTAAACTAAGAGGAGCTTAAAGTTTAAACCTACCATTAAATTATAAATATAATAATAAAAGATTTAAAGCTTTAAGAAAAAGAAAAATATGGTAAATTAAAACAAATTTAAAGGATATGATGAAACATTATTATTGAGAATAGGACGATCACGTGCTATGTATAATGACTCCTTGATTAAAAGATCAAAAGAGTTGGATGCTCGACTGATAACCTTGAAGCAATCTGATGTAATTGGATGATTGCTATTTGAGATATGTTTGTGAATAGCAGATAAACTATCACCCTGAATTGGCTTTCCTGTAGCAAATGAGATGCCAGTATGCTCTGCCATTCTCTCCCAAAATGTCGGCGAGTTTCACCGATTTAACTAGCCATACAGCTAGAACACGTATACTTATATACTAAATTTGAGAGTAGCTTAGCAGGTACAGCATCCTTGTTCTTGAAAAACCGGCTGATACACATAACAGGTTTGTAAACAAACCTTACTCTAATCTGAGGGTTAAATGCAGATATAACCTTTAGAATTCTGCTGCGTACATTGTAGCCATGCACACCAGTGTAAGGCAAAACAAGAGAATAGCATAGTTTATCACACCCGAATTTTATGTCATCACTCTTACTATAAACTTTTGTCATAAAGTCTGATATGACCTTATCAATCAAGCTAAGCGGATACTCATTTTGCAGTAGAGTCTGCTTCAGCTTGTCAATATCAGAGACAAAAGTCTGATATGAGTTACAAATCATGTGAATACGACTCACAAGTGTCTTTATTAAACCAACTTTATAGGCAAAAGGAATGAATTTTATTTCGAATTTTAAATGAATTTTAAAGATAATGTACCTTCTATGTAGGTGCTGTCAGGCCCGTATCCAGGATTTTATTTCGGAGGGTGGGGCCAAAATTTTTGAGGTCAAGTATCTCGAGAACCATTAGGAGATAGGCAAAAATAAAGGCATTGTTAAGCGTATCTCGGTGAGCTCTATAAAATCGTGAAGAAAAAATTTCAAAAAATTTCCAGTTTGTATCATATTGAAATAGAATAATTCTTACGTTTAAACCATCAATACGACTGATTTCGTATCATTCAATCGATAAAAAATTTCTTAACTTTGTGTTTTACAAAGATAATAAATACATTAAATGAATGATTCAAATATGACATGTTCTACATATCTAACTCGGATTTGAGCGATTCTGAGTGGCATAGAAGATCGAATCGAAACTATAGATAAATAATAAATTCGGGGCGAAGTCCCTGAAAGTTTTGCTTCTCTTAGCTCAAACGTACCCTGTTCGGGCGGTGTTTTAGACCTACTTCGAGAATTTTTCATTTTCCTCGGTGGGGGACCCCTGTATGACCCAAAAATTATTTTTTATTTCCAGGGGGACTGCCCCTATCTTACTACGGGTCAGGGTAATGTATCTTCAGTTGCACTGGGCGATTTTCATATGCGTTGCATACATGGGCACGCTCAGGTTTTTCAGGGTCAAATGATCTCCCTGGAGCCTGCGTGGATAGTTGGGACCGTATGTGCAGAGCATAGTCGATCTGGATGGGTGTAAAATCGAGCTTTTTAGGCCAAACTGACATCAGAAACCGGTATAGATGCTAAAATAGCATTAAAACTACGTTATTCCGCAGTTTGTGGCCGATTTCAAGCACTTAAGAAAATTTAATTTTCATCCATTTTCGGCCTTTATTTTGTCTTATTTTCCATAAAAAATTTCCAAAACTCTTGCAGGGTTGGACCGCTTTCCCCTGCGGAGTTACGGTGTTGCTCAGCCGCCAGGGTCAAGTCCCTTGACCCTGTGCCCATGTATGTTTATTTGTATGAAGACGTTAGGTCACAACAAGTCCGTCGTGTAATATGTGCATACATGTAATGGTTTGAAATTTTGGGAGGGAGTCCGGTCATTTTTAGTACAGGGGAATAACCTCCAAGTTTTGGCCAAAATCACAAAAAGCACTTAAAAATGACCAAAAACTCATGTTCCCGCCAAAAATTAGCGCCCAAAATTTTCTGACTTTGGGGGAGAGGGACGACTGACTTTCAGTGGGGGATCCTCCTTCTCCTATGTTCCTTGTATGATATGTAATACTGTTAAGTATTCTTCTCTTACTAATAAGCATTCTTGATTTAGTTTAACTTTATTTTTATCTCTTTATTTATTCCTCATCCTTGTCTTTTTTATCTATTTGAATGAAAATTTGGGAATAGTTGAATCAACGTCTATGAGTGTGTGGGAAATTGGAACAACTCGATTAACTTTATCCGTATTTTTTGTTTTTCCATTTTTTCAAATTTCAAATATTTTATACCTACATATATTATATGTAAATAATGTATTTTATGAGTTGTGCCACTAATTTTTGTCGATTTTTGTGCATTTCGTCAATATTTTAGTACCTATTAGCAGAACTGGGACCTTAGATGCAGAGTAGGCTGGTCTGCTGAGGGTGAGTCAGCCGGAGAGTTTGAGTCTAACTGGGCTTAAAAATTGGTGCGAACGCTAAAATAGTGTAGAAGCGTTGTTAATCACACTTCCTTATCATGTTCGAGCATTTGGTATAGAAAATTTCTTTATTTCCATTAATTTTTGGCCTCTATTCTGTCTCATTTTCCACTTGATTTTTCCCATGTTTCCATTCTGGGGTCATGTATGTCCTCGAATCTCCACGCGCATGTCTGATTGAGGCCCTTTATTTTCTCGGAATTTTCAATTTCGAAAAGGCGTAGAAATTATTTTCTTAAGCCTTTATCGTTTGTTTGGTTCTAAATCTTAGTTCTCCGACACTACTCGCTGAATTATTCATTTATTTGGTTTTTTTGATAACTTTCACCGTTCGATTTGATGAAATTTTTGGAATATCTTATTTGTCTCCGAACTTGCTTGCAAAAAAACATTGCCGGTGTCACACATTAAAGTGTCCGGCACCTTAAAGTGTCCGGCCGGACAGTTTAAGGTACCTTAAAGTGTCCGGGTTTACCTTCAAGTGTCCGGGCCACAATAACGTGCTTAAAAACTAGAAAAATGTGTTTAAACATAGGGATAGAGTCGGCATCATATGTAGACGTAACAGGATAGGGTTTGAACCCCAAAAATCCAAAGTCTCTCTTCAAATTGGTAGATCCGTAGAATTGAATAATTTTAAGTTTTTCGCAGTTATGCTCCATCTGACTGCCAGAATTTGGCCTACCGCCCATGTAATGTAGCAGGCATTTAACAGCTCAAAGTGTTGGGTGAGGGTTCGCCGACCATTAGGAGTGCGCGAACTTCAATTTTTATTCGAAAATTGACAGAATGCACCCACTTAAATATGGCTAGAAATCACAAGTTTTTGAACAAAATCGGGGAAGGGGAATGAACAATTTATGCTTATTTATATTTATATTTGCATATTTACGACTTTGGTTATGGGAATCAAAGCATAAAAATACAGTGAGATATTAAAAACGACACAGCAGGTAGGTACGAAATAATTATGATGAAAAAGCACTTACTGCGTTCATAGGATCGTAAAATCAAAATAAAATAAAGAAAATGTGCACGAAGAAAATATAATCGAATTGAAAGTGCGGAGAATTAGCTGTATTATCAACGAAAGAATTAACAAAAACGCTTTTACGCTAAATTCGATAAAGAAGATGAAAAACGAAGTTAAAATACAATGCAGTATGAAAAAACATGACAAATAATGTAATACATTATATATAATATCCAAGCTCGCTAAACGACGCCACTGACGATGCAACGAATCTTCGTAATGTATCGGCTTGCTTGTATTTATGCACCTCAATACATTGTACTAGGTACGTTTATGTACATGCCTACTTACCAAATTGTACGGCGAGTGATATGCGTGGGCGTATATGCGTACTTATACTCAGTGTAACCCGGACACTTTAAGGCAGAGCCGGACACTTTAAGGTACCTCAAAGTGTCCGGCCGGACACTAAGGCACGGACACTTTAATGTGCGACACCGGAAACGTTGAATACTTTATTTTTAAATACCTACAGTATTTAAAGCCTAAAAAATTAATTGGGCGCAGGAGAAAAAAATTTAAACTGACTCTCGAAAATTTGATTCGCTAGAAGTTTCGTTAAGACTGATTTGTTTTCTTAGGAATTTTGCGATGCTCTATCGCCTTGGTGTTCGGAAAATGTTTTCGTGCGTCATTACATTAAAGGTGAAGGATTACTGAGACTTGGGAAGACAAGCGAAGTAAGTCGATTCAATGCAAAAAAATAATAATGTAATTACAATGTGAAATGTAGTTATAATGAAATTATAATGAAATTAAAATAAAATAAAATAATTATAATGAATTAATTTTATAATGTAATTATAGTGTAAAAGTATTCAGCACTGAATTAAATACATCTTTATTTCCTCGTTTATAGTCAATAATATACTCAAATCTACAGTAATCCCAGCTAAACAGATCCTTTTATTCCTAGCATACATATTAGCTCTTAGATAATTCAATGATTTGTATTTGCCTCGCAGTCGAGCAATATGTTTATCGTGCCGAAGGATTGTGTGATTGTGGATAGTTGCATCGTAAAAAAGATTTGCGTAATTCGCACGTTTGGCCATATTTAAAATTGTGACGTCGCCGAACCTTCTGTCAAGATTTGAATGGTTGCATAGTTTGAGTTGAAAATTGTGTAAAAAATATGGCTGAATATCGAAAAAAGTCAAAAGGATTTGTAATAATTCTCAACCTTGAAAAAGTTATCGCTTGATTGTGGACTCAGGGTCCTCAAACCTTGTTCACATATGCACATTATGACCCAGAGTTGTAGCGCTCAAGATTTTCGGAAGGGGTAGTTGGCCATTTTTTGGAAGGGGTAAAAGACCTCAAATTTTTGGCCAAAAATGGCAACAGGAATACCTGAAAATGGCCAAAAGCGCAAGCTTTTGCCAAAAATTAAAGAGAGGTGGTAGGTCAAAAATTTGCAACTTTGAGGGATGAGGGACGATCAACTTTGATTGGGGATCCTATCGCCCCCCTGTTTGTTGCATGCATGCAGTGGCGGATCTAGGATTTTCCTAAGGGGGTGTGTGGCCAACTTTTCCAAAAAACAGGTCCAAAAATTTTTCCTCAACGCGCGGAATAGCGTTTTACATAAAATCATTTTTGACGCAATATTGTTTCTTAAAATTTCAAAATTTTCCACAATTTTGTGCGAAAAAAATCAATAAATTTCGTTGACTTTAATAAAAATCTGGCGCAAAGCGCCGGCAAATTTGTGAAATTAAGACGGATAGACGTCTAGAAGCATGATTTACAGCTTGATTTCCTGTATTCATAGCATTTGATGCGAAACATCGAAATTCTTAATTGAAAATAGAAGAAAACTATGCAAAAATAGCTGTTTCGGCTGTCAAAATTGTTATGAAATCTACAGAAAATGGATTCCAGGTCGCGAAGAAAGTAAATAAATGTCATTAATAGGTATCATCCGGCGCGTAGCGCCGGAAAAATTTTAGAAATTATGGTCACTGACGGCCAAGAATCATTGCAAATTGCATATCCGTTCTTTATCTCGCCAAATATTTTTGGGCCAATAGGGGGCGCGCTCGCCCTCCCATAAATTCGCCCCTGCATGCATGTAATATGCCTGGGTTGTGCTAGTCTCCTTGCTAATGTATATACTTCTTAATCCAAATATTGCTGCAGGCTATTCGTGAATTCCGTTCGGCCTGTAAAGGCATACTTTGCGAGGATGTCGCTTTACTTAATCGAACCGGATTAATCGGACTGCCAAATGAACAACACATTGTGCAGTATTACCTTAAGGTTATATATATATTCATTCTTATAGGCGCTTAAAAGACACGTGTTTAGCATATGAGTTAATATCTTACATGTGCAGCATGGGAATTGGGGCGATTGAAACCAAAAGTTTTTCTAAAGTGCCTTTTTTAACTTATGTAAGAATGTTTGATAAGCGTGAAATACATGATATTTGGCGTTCCTGACGATGCTCTCTCTTCCTAGACGATAAAAACAAAAACCTAGAGAAAACTCAATTAAGATGGCTCTTTGGCACGAAAAATATGAACTTTTGAACTATAAGATAGCTACATAGAAACGCTTAAATCAGATGTTCCCACAATTTTTTTGTAAATCGCGATCCCTTGGGGGATATTTTTAAAATTACTCAAAAACAGAGTACCTAATTTCAATAAGTCAAAAGAATATTCAATCCATTTATTAAATCGTATGTTTCTTTTCAGGAATCAATTTTTTTCGTCGTTGTCACTCAGCTGATATGCTATCATTCTTACATTTGAAAGCCCCATCATTTGAATGATTTTACAAAATGTTGAAAAGGCAAACAGAATAATAAAATTAATTAAAATCAAAGCATTGTGACGTATTGGTAACACGTTAGCAACTCTTTTTTTATCGGTATCTTACTATAAACTATGTTAAAGGTTAAAGACTGGCTTTTTCACCCACATTTGAGTATTACCCGCACGTCAGAGACGTGTTTCTCGTTGAGATACCGCAAGGGGTCGCGACTCCCACGGGCTTTAACCTTTGCCACACAAGTGCAGCTTCCCATTCATCGACCCCGGAGAAATGAAGGGCCGGGTTGGCCTGCCGAGAAGAACTGCGTCAACGTGGTTTCGAACCTAGAACTTAGCGATCCGTAGGTTTAAGTGTTTACCACTCGGCGTCTCTCAGCTAATATAAACTATGTACACAAAACAAAAAGTCAAGTCGATGTGTAGTAATTATAATTTAGCGATTTTAAGGTCGCCGACCTATTCGAACAACGCGGATATAATGAGCAAGTTATTGAATTGTGCACCGAATGCTTGAAAGGAACTGCGACGGGGAAGAAGCAGGCGGTAAGATAACAAGATTCCGAAATTCCTGATATGAAAAATGTGCTAAATTATCTATTGCTTGCTCAAAGTAAATTCCGAAAAATAAAACAAATTAGTAGGTACAAAATGAAGAAAAATTTATGTGATAATGTACAGTTTTGCCACATCATTTGAAGACTTAGCAATCGTTTAGTTTTGTTAAGGATTGATTGGCCTATTCTACATGTTATTCTGGACATCAACGCGTGTTTTGCTTTGCTGTTTTAAAACATGCATATGGCGACATCCTACGTTAGTATAAATAGGCGTGTCAATTTTTGGCACAACATAAGCACTGTTGATTTTCCAAATTTCGTGGCGATGCGTACCTACCGTAATGTTGAGAGGCAGGGGCTGAGACGTACGCAGGATATTTAAATGGTGGCGGTCCAAAATTGCTGGCTGTCCTATTTTGGGGGATTAACATCAATTTTGGGGGGACTAAGCTCAAAAAGGCCAAAAATAGCACAAAATAACGTTTGAGAAATCCTATTTTTCCGATTTTTCTGAATTTGGGGGGTCGAACCAGTATTTTTTTTGTACAAGGTCCGTTTGTACATGTACAAAGATGGTCCCTAAAAAGTCTTTGTACATTTCGTACACACAAATTTTTGGGTACTATAATATGGTACAGTAGCGATTTTAGTGTGGCAAAAACAGAGTTGTTCGACCTTTGCTTACGTATTTTAGCAATTTCTAGGTTTCTGAGGGCAAAAATCAGTAATAATCGTCTCAAAACGGCGCTAAGCGCCAAAAAATTTGGCATTTTTCCTTTCAAAATGCAATTTCTGAAATTATAAAGATATATAGAACACTTAATTGCTCATTTTCGGCGCGGAGCGCCGAGAATTTTGCGAATTTCGAACCTTTTTTACAGTTTTTGTCTTCCAAAAAATCTTTGTACATGTACAAAGACGGTCCCCAAAAAGTCTTTGTATATCGCGAAAAATCTTTGCCGAATACAAAAAAAAACCGTGGTCCGAACCCCCTATTCCCCTAGAGATACGTACATACATACCTACATACCTATGTTTCAGGAAATGTTCGCCGGGACACAAAGCAAAGCGCATTTTCTGACGTTCTCGAAGCATGCTCTTCTATCCATTAAGCTCATAAAATTCAAACTTTTCGGGAAAAATTTTATTTCCTCTTAATATGCTATGAAAAATGACCTTCTTGGCCGCGTTTGAGACAGAACTATGGAAAATAATGATCCTATGGCGCGAAGCGCCGAAATTTGAAATTTTTTCATGCAAAGATGTCACTTCCCATAATTTTCCATGCATTCATTATCTTATCTAGATAATATGTAATCTTAATTTAGAAGAATGGTCAATCATGGACTATGTTGATTTTGCTAATTTGTTTATATTATTTTCGTACAGTTACTTTAGATAAGACTTAAAACGATTATATTTATCGATTTTAGCAATATAATTACTCTATTCTGACTTTGATTTATTCAATATTCTAATGATACATTGTTACGCATTTTTGTTCTTTTTATGTTGCTTTACATTTGTGTGCTAGCATTTGCTCTGGACGCTCATATTCAAGCACTACCTAGCATTAAATCGATTCGACGAAGCTTTTATGTCCATGCACTACAATAAGGATTTCGCAAGGTAAAATTATTTCCGCAATGTTTTCATGTGTTAATTACTACGGCTGCTATATTAGCATCAGTTTCTTCGTTTTCATTAATTTAAAGAAAGAGAAGAAAGAAATTTTATTACTAATACACCAACTGATAAAATGCAAAATGACAAAATACATAATACACATTACGAATTAGTAACGGGACATGCGAGTCAATGGAATGACAAGTTTTACGCGCGCCCCACAAGATATCTAGATGAATCAAAGTTTGCTAATCTAGATTTAAATATGTTTAGGTTAGGGAAGAAACAATGAAGTCAGGTAGATTGTTCCAAACTGCGATGTATTTGTAAAAGAAATCAAACTTTTCTAAATTAGAATGTACAACAGGTATAACTAATTTAAATCTATTAATGCTGCGGGTAATATTATGATTAAATACAAAAAAATCATCAGCTTCCAAACATGATTTGTGACAAATAATCTGATACATCATACACAGACAAATTTGCAAGCGTCTTAATTCAAGTCTGCACAATTTAAGTTGTATTAAACGATCCTCGTAAGAAAGAATATTATTATAACCGAAAATATATTTAGTAAATCTACGTTGAACAGCTTCCAGTCGATCTATATCACTAATATAAGAGGGGTTCCATACACTACAACAGTACTCTAATAAAGGTCTAACATAACAACTATAAGCTTTAACATAACATAACAAAAAATTCTAACATAACAACTATAAACTTTAATATTCTGACTAAATTAGGCTCACAAAATTGTCAGGGCAGTATCATAATTGCATCCGCATAAAGTGCAGTACAATATGCTATAATCATTCATGTAACCGCTTAAAATTTCGAAAGGGTAGTCCCCGTCTATTTTTAGATAAGGGGAGGGGGATAATGGCCTTCAATTTTCCTCTAAAAATGACAAAAAGCACCTGAAAATGGTCGGAAAAACCCAAATTTTCGTCAAAAATCTAGGATGGGGGTTAAAAATTTTTTCGACTTTAGGGAATGGGGACGCCCGATCATACATGTAATGGCTCGAAGTTCGGGGGTCTCCCGGTCAGTTTTCAGAGGGGATGACTGACTCAGTTCTTGGCCGAAAAACGCCTTAAAAACGGCCAAAAAGTTCGATTTTTTCAAAAATCGGGTATCTTCGATTTTTGTCCAGAAATTGACAAAAAGCACCTGAAAATAGTCGAAAAACCCTAGTTTTCGTCAAAAATCGAGGATGGGGTTTAAAAATTTTTTGACTTTTGGGGAATGGGGACGCCCGATCATGCATGTAACGGCTCGAAATTTGGGGGGTCTCGGCCATTTTTAATGGGGGGGATGACCTCCAGTTTTTGGTCAAAAAACGCCTAAAAACGGCCAAAAAGTTTGATTTTTTCCAAAAATGGGTGGTCAGACATCTCCTGGCTTTGGGGGGAGATGATGGGGGACGTTCGACCTTGGGTGGGGAACCATTCAGTCCCTCCCCTGTTACATGTATGCGTCCGACTTTAAGTGGAGAATCCCCCTTCCCCTGGTTGCGTGTACGAATATACATATGGTGAGAATAACGGAATGCATTTTTTTAAGCAAACGAACCTGCTTGCGATTGTTCGTTGTCCGATTGATAGAAACGAAATGTAAGCAGAAGCTGATCTCTTATCAATACACGAATTTTGAGCAAGATGTAAGCGGTAAAATTTCAGCGATTTGATTTTCTGGTTCACTTTTTATGCTTTCTCGTCCAGTTTATCGACATCTTGGAACACAGAGCCAGAAATTCAGACCTTCAAGTTGAAAATATGTATGACGTTTTGGGAGCTTACTGTATGAAGAAGCTTAATTATCGGAGAGGTAATTTAACCTTGCGTTTTATTTGTACGAGTATACGTTAGCAATGTTCCAGGCACGTATCTGAGGGAAGGGGGTTCGGACCCTCAAAATTCGGAAAAATTAGGAAAAATATGACTTTTTAAACATTATTTTGAGCTATTTTTGGCCTTTTGGGGCTTAGTCCCCCCGAAAAAAATTGGTGTTGGTCTCCCCAAAATAGGGCGGCCAGCTAAGTGCCTGGAATGTTCGATATTCGATAAAATAGATCAACTCATTATCTGATGAATTGTACGCATTTTTCTTGAATCTCTGCTGGTCGCAAAACAATTGCGATTTTAAACAGCTTTCATATTTCACTCTCTTCTGGGAGATGGAAATTCCCATCCGTAGAATCGACCCTACTGTTCAACATATGTACATGGAGGCACAGCATAAGCGATCTAGGTAGGAGGGTCAGGGGCCAATTCATTTCCACTTGGAAATCCAAGTCCTAAGTTCCAAGTTTCCAAGACTTGGAATTTCCAAGTTTCCAAGTGTCAGTTCATCTGCTCAAATAAAAGTTCCAAGTCATTAGCATTTTTCAACTTGGAAAAATGTCGTTTTTTCTCCAAGTCTCCAAGTACATTTTCCAAGTTTCCAAGTGTCTGTCTTTTGCTCTTTCCAAGCACTTGGAGTTTCCAAGTCGGGCTCGGATAAAAATTTCCAAGTCTAATTAACATAAATCTGTTCAAAATGCGCTGCGCGTGAGTTAAGGTACGATTAAAGCAATATGGAGTGTCACACGCGCGTCTCTCGTGAAAACGCTGTTTTTGGTGGAATGTCATTGTGTTTGCAAACACTGCGCTAAAAATGTCGTGCCGAAAACCACCGAACGATAAAACGCGCGAAAAAGTAGCGTTTAAGGCAATTGAGGAAAGAAGAGACGTAATTTTTGGGCATTTTCTGTAAAATTAACGAATAAAGACAAATAAGCAGCGTGCAAAGAAGTGCAAAGAGAAACGATATCACGAGGATTAACGAAATATTCAGAAAAATCGTGGAGTAAATTTCGTGATGAATGCTGGCAAGATCTGCGGAAAGCTACATTACAGAAGTTCGACAAGAATCATCAAAGTGGATCCGGTGTAGAGTCGTACTCAGAAGTACGTAGAAATAAGCTGAAAACACAAAATACTCTACTATTTAGCCTCCTTGATTTGTTGGAAATTGCATGATTGTTGGATTTAAAAAAGTTGTTTTCAGATATTCATCACAATAAATGAGAACAAAGGAGAACTCCATTCAATTCTTACCATGTAGTAGAAACATATATATTTATGTACCTACATTATATCTTGCGCGACGCCTGCGAGTCACTGTTGTATGCCAATTTATGCACGATTATCCAATGTATAACGCGTATGTACTGCAACTTAGCATTATAAGGCTGCATATTTGACAGAATCGTATATTTTTTATTTATTTTGAGTAGCATTCTTTAAAATAACGGAACAGTCTTGCTTGACTCGTAGAACAATTTTTTCATTATGATTGTCGTAATTATTATTGTTGTGATTATTATTTTTTTATCATTATTATTATTGATATTATGAAATCTAAATAATGCAATTCAAAAGAATTTAATTTCTCGACTTTGCAATATTTGTACTATAGATTTTTAGGAAATTAGTCTTATTTAGAAATTGCTGATAAACTTTTTCAAAGAGCAACTTATGCTGATCTAGTCAATTTTCTGCAAGCTGCAAGAGAGGACGAATTTGCTATGCAAGCGGCATCTAACACGATCTTGAGATGTGAAAAGCTATTTAGTTAAATCGAAAATGAAATAATTCTAAATGTTTAGACTGTTTTATAAGATTTTTTGTACGTATGTTTAAAGTAGGAGCGGATTTAAGGGGGAGGGGGCAAAAATGTTTGGCAGTTTATGTAATTTGCGATGATTTTTGGCCGTTAGTGATCATAATTTCGCAAATTTATCTTTTTACTCATTGAAAAAATAATTACACTCGCATAATAATTTATTTGGATTTTTAAATGTCACAGGTTTATTTCGATAAATTTGAAAAATATAAGATTTATTTATTAATATATTATAATAGTTAATATTATTACTTTTATTATTATTTATTAATCTTATTATTATTATTAATATTATTATTATTGATTTTTGATCATTCACTGGGCGGTACATTTGACTCTCGCGTCCACGTCGCGTACCTAGCCTGGACAATCATTTATGATTGACAAAGAAGAGTCAACCCTTGGGACTGGCGTCCCCTTGCGGTATCTAGCCAACAGTTGTCTGAAAGTGTACCATGGCCCAGAAGATGTTAGCCTATTTGCTCCAAAGCCATTAAATATTTCTGCTTTAAACGTACAAACGCTGTTAAAAACTGGTTACCAAGCTTTACTAGCGACCACGCTCAACACTTTCAATGTAGATGTGTGTTGTATTTCCGAAATTCGCCTGCCAGATTCAGGCACTTGTCGTCTGAATGTACCAAAACAGGACGATTTTTTCACGCTATATTTTAGTGGAGTACCACTGGATGCCCATCAAGGCCAACATGGAGTTGGCATTGCCGTTAATAAAAAGCTTGCAAACACAATCATTGAATGGAAGCCCATTAACGAACGATTAGCCAAAATGCGATTAGCTGCCAAACCAACCAATATATCCATCATTTCAGTGTACGCCCCCACTAACAGTGCGACCGAAAATGATAAAGATGAGTTTTATGCCACGTTAGATCGTGAAATAGCCCAAATACCATCAAACGACTATCTAGTGGTGGCGGGGGATTTTAATGCTCAACTAGGGCCTCCTGTAAAAGGCAGGAAGGAGACTGGGCCTAATACACTTGGACATCTGTGTGAGAATGGTGAACGCTTATTAGATCTAGTATCAAATTACCATCTACTCGTCGCTAATACTGTCTTTCGACATAAACGTCGCCACCTCCAAACATGGATTAGTCCTGATGGTAAAACGCGGAACCAAATTGACCATATTTTAATCAAACAGCGCTGGCGAAATTCCTTGATAGATGCTCGTTCGTTTTGGGGCACGGACACAATCACTGACCACGCTTTGCTCTCGGTGAAGATTAAAATCCAGCCACGGAGCCAGAAACGTCCAACCCTGAATAGGAAATTCAATCTTCCTCAACTTAAAATTCCAGATAAACAAATTGAATTTGCATCAACATATCAGCGCAATAAACTTACAAATCCTGCGACTACGCTAAATGACAAATGGGTTGAAATCAAAACATCCCTGACAAAAGCTGCTGAAACTGTCCTTGGTCACGGGAAGAAATTGAACCAAGACTGGATCAGTGATCGAACATTGCAACTCTCTGACCAAAGGAAAATAGCACGCAGCAATAATAACCATGCACTCACGTCCGATCTAGCAAAGAAGGTTAAATTGTCAGCTAGGCTAGATCGGGAGGCTTATTGGTCAAACCAGGCCACTGAACTGGAATGTGCGCAAAGTAGGGGTGATACAAAAAAATTGTTCAGGCTGGTGAAGATCATTGCCCGGAATTACACCCCGGCAGTTAGTGGAACTATCTTAGATAAAAATGACCAGGCTATCATTGAAAAAAAGCAACTACTTGAAAGATGGTGTGAATATTTTTCTGAGTTACTAAACCACAATCCTCCTTTGCAAGCCATTGTTCAGCCGACTGCGCCAACTCAGATGATCCCTTATAATATCAATGAGAAACCACCAACTATTGAAGAAATCAATAGAGCTGTCAAGCAGCTAAAAAGCGGACGTGCGCCTGGAAGTGATGGCCTTCCACCCGACTTATTTAAGATCAACAACCTTGCACTTATTGCCGACTTACACGAGCTGTATTCTATGATCTGGAAAGATGAATCAATTCCAACTGACTGGCAAACAGCGATAGTTTTACCCTTGTATAAGAAAGGTGACAAAAAACGTTGCAACAACTATCGTGGTATTTCGCTACTAAATATTGCCTATAAATTGATGGAGAAAATTCTGCTTAATCGACTATTACCAAACCGCGAAAGAAACACCAGAGAAAATCAAGCTGGATTTAGACCAGGTCGCGGTTGCATTGACCAGATTTTCACACTGCGCCAAATCTTAGAACTTCGCCATGAATTCCGGCAACCAACAGTGGTTGCCTTCTTGGACTTTACAGCGGCCTTTGATAGTATTGACCGACAATCAATCTGGTTTCTACTTGAATTAGAAGGACTGCCTCCAAAATTAAAACGGTTGTGTGCAGCTATGTACGCCAAAACGAACTGTCAAATCAGAGCCTATGGAGAGGACAGTCAAGAATTTTCAACTAAAACCGGCGTGCGTCAAGGGGGCGTTCTGTCCCCCTGTTTGTTTAACATCTGTATCGACCATGTGCTAAAAAGTGCCCTCGATAATGGCCCCGGTGGCATTACAATATACCCAAGTGAACATTCAATCACGGATCTTACCTTTGCCGATGACATAGCCTTGCTTGCAGATTCCCCAGACACCATGCAGGCAATGGTAGACCGCATCGAACGAACAGCATCAACCGTGGGACTCAAGCTCAACTGTGCCAAATCAAAATATTTTGCAATCAATCTAGATCCTGCATCGCTAAATGTTGACTTAACGATTGGAAATGATCGCATGGAACTAGTCAACTCTTTTACGTATCTTGGTAGCCGAATATCTCCTAATGGGCTACTGGATGAAGAAATGCCGATCAGAATTGCAAGAGCATCATCAATCTTTTCAGCCTTAAAACATTTCTGGAGTAGACCCGATATACGGAACAAAACGAAAACCCGAATCTACTGTGCCACGGTCCGAGCCACGCTGTTATATGCTACAGAAACATGGCCCATAAAACGAGATCAGCTTAGAAAGATGGAAGCCTTTGACCATCGTTGTCTCCGACGAATTACAAAAGTACGTTGGTCAGACTTTATTACCAATGAGTCTGTCCGCCAACGATGCGGTCTGAAACATCCACTAGCCGCCGCGATGATTTTGCGCCGTTGGAAATGGATCGGTCATGTTATGAGGATGCCTGATTCTCGATTGCCCTATAAAACATTTACCAGCTCGCAGGGGCCAACTTGGAAACGCCCTAAAGGAGGCGTTAGACATACAACGCAGCGATATTTCCACAAAAAGGCAGAGGAACTTATCATGATCCCATTCAACCTTAGTCGAAAGAAGTTTAACGTTTCGTGGCTACATCATCTTAGATCAATCGCCGCCGACCGGTTGCAGTGGCGCACAATTTCAAACAACATGGTCAATGCCCACTATGGGCGGAATGGCCGTTAAGCAAAAAAAAGCAAAGATCATTCACCTACGCCAAATAATATGTATAAGATCAACTTAACGCGCTTGGTAAAATTTTTCCAACTGAAAATCGACTGGGAAAAAATAATGCTCTTTTCAAGTAAATTTTCCAAGACTTGGAATCCAAGTCCAAAAATTCAGAAGCAAATGAACCGACTCTTGGAAAAATGCGCTTTTACTTGGGAAAAACACTTGGAAATTCCAAGTCTTGGAACTTGGAAAACCGAGCTGCAAATGAATCACAACTTGGAAAAAGCCGGTTTTCCAAGACTAGGAAGTTGGAACTTGGAATTTCAAGGACTTGGAAAATGACCGGAGCAAATAAACTAGGACTTGGAAAATTGCACGTTTTTCCAAGACTTGGAACTTGGGACTTGGAATTCCAAGTGGAAATGAATTGGCCCCAGGCGGTCTGGGGGGGGGGGTTGAGAATTGGGCTTTTTTGATCCAAAATGACGTCAAAAACGAGCTGTAGAATAGCGTTAAAACGACTTGATTACACAGCTTCTGGTCAATTTAAAGCACTTTGGAAGGAAAGTTTCAAATTTAATCCATTTTCGGTCTTTATTTTGCCTCATTTTACTGAAAAATTTCCTATTTCTCAATTCTGTGGGTCTAAAACCCCTTCCCCCATACCCCCACGTGCATGTACAAAAAGTTGAGATTTTTATATCCTGAATTTGGTATGAAAAACTTATTTTTTAGTGTCATTTTTAGTGATTTTGTCGCCGCTGCCAATTACATACGAGTACATGTACATATATCTCGGTCTACGATTCACTCAAAATCTTCAGCTTTTGCGCATTTGATTAGATCTATGATCTTTGTTCTGTTTGATACGTTTAAAACTTTTGAGGGAATTCGTGCACTGCACATGAATTTAGAAAAGCGCTTAATCTTACACGCTTGACTTCTAACATACAACGGGACATGCTTCCGGGTTTTAGATGATGTAACTGCTAAAAAAGTTTTTAAGCTCAGTAGTTCGGCACCTGCTTACAATTTTCACTAAGGAATCTTGATTTTTCTGTGTTTAGCATACCTTTTTTATTTGTAAATTGTGCATGATTTGAATTTGAATAATTTGAAAGATATAGAGTATAAAATATAAAATGAGTGGTTACTTTTACAATGGTTATTGTCTTTAATAATAATAGATTTGCACAGCATAGGAATTCTTGCGGGGCGGTGAAATTTTAAAGTACCTTTTTTGGGCCTAAAAATAGTGGGTACGAGCATACATGATCTTGCGGGCCCCAGGAAACATCTTTCACCGCCCCCCTGCTTCCGTAAAAATTTTTTTCACCCTCCTTCCCGCAGAATTGGCGATTTTTTGAATGTTCCGGAAAAATTGCAAAAAATTTGTAGAAAAGATGCTTTTTTAAGCGTTTTTAGCTATATAGCTATTTGCTCAAAATCGCCGAATTTTCGGCGCTTCGCGCCATTATACCCATGTTTTGACTATATTTTGTTCAATTCTTTCAGACTTTTTCGATTTTCTCGAAATTTTTCATGTTTTTATGCTCTAAAAAGATTGAGCATCGTCAGAAACGCTGTAAAACGATGTTTTTGACGCGTACCTACCATTTTTGGACCCAAAAGAGGCACTTTATAATTTCAACCTTCTCCTTCCAGAATTCCCATGCTGTGCATGTATGGGTACGGATCAAAAACATCGTTTTTCGGCGTTTATGACGATGCTTTACCTTTCTAGAGCATAAAAACAAAACATTTTAGGTAGCTGCAAACGCTTAAAAAGCACCTTTTCTGCGAATTTTCAGCAAATTTCAGGAAACTTTGAGAAAAATCGCGAATTCGTGGGGTAGAGTGAAAAATTTTCTGTGAGGAGGGGGTGAAAATTTTCCTCATGATCATATCTGGTGGTTTGACTGAAACTGAAATTTTTTAGGGAAAAAATAAGGATTATAATATTCATATTTTCAACGGATAGAGCATACTGAAAAGCGTACAAAGTGCACTTATAGCTTTCCTGTATTCTGAAATATATGCAGCAAAGTATCGGAGCTTGCCCGAGGCAAATTTTAGATATGGGCCTACGTACATACGTAATAGCTTGTTTCCCTGTTTGCTCTGATTTTAAAAGTTTACCGATCCTCTATCCTTTTTCGTTTCAATGTGTTTACTTAAAACTCGTGGTTTTATGTTTCTATATGTATGTACTTATAATACGAAGCGAAACAAAGACGGTATTCGATAAAATTTCGAACGTTCCGAAAATTAGTCTGTGCTGTCAATGCTCGATGCGTATTGACTATATTTTGCTCGGATTGCATACATATTATATGAAAATGAAGTATTTATATATGAAGAAATGTCAAAGACATTAGGGACGTGAAATCTCACGAAATTTGAGGAAGGAAGAAAATATTTAAACAGTATATGAAAATTCTTTGAAAATTTAGCATAACTTTTCACCTCGCAAACTATTTTTCTACTGAAAGGCACAGTCCTGCGTATATCTTCGTTTCCTTTAATTAGTTGATTTTTGCTTATTAACTTTTTAATTATATGTAGTTTCTCAATTTTATTTTTAATCTATTGTTAAAATTTTTAATTTATCAATACCTAATTAATTTCAATTTATTAATCTTTCTTGATAGCTGCCTACTATTTCTACGAGTTATCTATGAGATTGAAGTATGAATCCGTTAATGTGAATACGCTGAGGCAGCGCGTTCGAGCCTTAACGGCATGCGTCCAGAATTTATCACTGGTTCGAGAAGATTATCGTTGGATCGTCCGACCAACGTCATGCGATAAAGTAAATGGATATCTAAGAACTTCGTTCAAGCTATGGAGTCGGGGCATTTTGTTAAATTTTTGCCAATAAAAATCACTATTTGTTTCTAATTTTTACTCATTTTTTAGTTTTCTATCCGATATTCACACATTTGC
Source organism: Mermis nigrescens (assembly GCA_036768485.1). NCBI lineage: Eukaryota > Metazoa > Nematoda > Enoplea > Mermithida > Mermithidae > Mermis > Mermis nigrescens. The sequence goes on from JAVLUZ010000277.1 coordinate 110,482, forward strand.
TATTTTTCGATCTATTATGGCTTCTTGCTCTCTCCCTTTTTAAAATTTGTTATTCCATCCTAAAAATATTGAGTTACTGAGTGTATGTATGCACATATAAGGGCAGCTATAAAAATAATGCTTAGGATTGAATTGCCAATTTGTCAATGGATTGTCGTGAGATTGTGGGATTGTTGGATTTTCAGACTGATATTACACGATTTTAAGGTCGTTAGGCTACATAAAATTATTGGACTCTAAACGATTGTTTAAAGTTTGTTGTTTATTTTGTAGTGTGTCGATTATTTTCTTAGGTTTATTTGATAGTTTATCGATTATTTTATGTATTTGTTCATTGGATTGTGAGATTTAGAATAATTATTGTCCGAGTCTGTAGCGAAATTTATTACTTACAACCAGTGTTTTTATTTTGTACTCGGCAAAGATTTTTCCTGATGTACAAAGACTTTTTGGGACCGTCTTTGTACATGTACAAAGATTTTTGGGAAGACAAGACTCGCAGAAAAGGTCTGAAATTCGCAAAAATTTTCGGCGCTTCGCGCTGAAATGACTAATTGTGTGTTCTATATATCTTTATAATAGCAGAAATTGCGCGCTTCGCGCCGTTTCAAGACGATTCTTTAGTGATTTTTGCCCTTAGAGACCCAGAAATTAGCTAAAATTGTACACTACCAAAAATCGAACAACTCTGTTTTTACCACTCTAAAATCGCTACTGTACCACATTACAGTACCCGAAAATTTGTGTGTACAAAATTTACGAAGATTTTTGGAAGGACGAAAACTATAAGAAGGTTAAATTCCCAAAAATTTCCGGAGCGCCGAAATGACTAATTATTTGTCCTATATAGCTTTAAAATGGCAGAATTTGCAAATAGAATGGAAAAATGTCAAATTTTTCAGGAGACGATTATCAATGATTTTTGCCCTCAGAAACCCAGAAATTAGCTAAAATACACTACCAAATATCGAAAACCCTGTTTTACCACACTAAAATCGCTACCGTTCTATATTATAGTACACAAAAATTTGCATGTACAAAATGTACAAAGACTTTCGGGGACCATCTTCATAAATGTACAAACGGACTTTGTACAAAAAAGCACTGCTTATAAGCAATTACTTGCAAAGAAAAATACTTTTCTAAAATAATTCCTGGTTTGGCGAAGATTAAGTCAGTTGATAATTGGTTCTGCACGCGTTTAACAAACTATTACTTATTTTGTCGATTGGTTTTTAGTCACAGCGTTCCGCAAATGTTGCTGTTTCGCCTAAAAGGAATCTCGATGACGAGCAATTGATACCTCACAATCAAAGTACGCTATTGGTTTTAATTAATTGATTATTATTGATTATGATTAACTATTATTGAACAAATGCCACCACTGACGATTGAGCGAAATAGGGGGAATCGTAATTTTTCTATTTTCGTCATGTTTCCCTGTTTTACGTACATGTTTATAATTTAAATTCATTGTGAAGCACGTTGACATCAACTTATTAATCTGCAATTATCATCGAATCGTCATTTTATAATATTTTGCTCCATAAGTTGATATTCTTTAATGTGAAATTTCTGGTGTTCCTAAGATTTCTGTCATAAAAATAAGTTTAAAAGATTATTCTTCGTCTAAACTATAAAAAGTGAGGCCAGAAATCTGATAAGTATTTAGCTGATTTTTTTACGCTCTTCAATTAGGTCATTTACGTTGAATTTTTTAGATAAAAACTGTCGATTCGATGTTGCACTCATTACATATACCAATAAACTACTTCTCATAATCGTTGGGGTTTGTGTTAGTATACCTATAATTTGTGAATTAAAAAAATTCATACAGTCAATTCTTTTTTAATTAGCTATTTCGTCCTATAAATTTTTAAATTTTTTTATATTGTATGTAATTCAATTGCGTATCTTTGTTGAATTTTTTCGCAGTTCCACAATCTGCTCAAGTGGTTGATCTCGTCGATATCAAATCGGATCTTTTGTTGGTTCAAGCCCATTTGACAATCGCGAGAAAACTGAAGCTTTACAGTATGCCTTAGTTTATATAAATTTCCACCTAATAATTTCAATAATAATGTATCATTTATAAACCTACGTATTCTGAGTGATCTTATGCTTAGTCTAAAATTGTCCTTTAAGAATGCTCCGGTGATTCTGTAGTTAATTCATTATTATTGATTAATTAATTAATTTAATTTTTCATAATTACTTAAATATTTAAACTCTCAAACTTCTCTAATTCTAACTTGCTTAATTAGACTATTGTGCTCCGGGTACAATATTAAATTAATTAGTAGCTGCGAAATTCACGCCAGTTTTCTATCCATTCTACATAAATTTAGCTATTGTCGAGGTTGAAAGATTGTATGAAATATTCTTTATGTTGGTGACAACACGGCACTGGTGTCTTCATATAATTTAACTTTGATTAACCCCTCATATCAACCATATTACTTGAAATTCGGCTGTCTTTATTGAATGGTCTTAAGATTGATATATGTACATATTAGGGGCGCACCGGGTGCCGTTACCGGCGCCGGTACCAGGGTACCGGTATCGGTGCCGGTACCACCCTGGCACCGGCCGGTACCAACATTATTATTTTTAATTTCTATGTTTTACAGAAGTAAAAGAGCAATGCCAAAGTGTTTTTGAGTACACTAAAGTAAATATGAAGCATTAAGAATTATATACAGATTATTTGAAAATCTCATCCTACCATTTACATGAAAATTACTCATGTCAACCACTTTCAATCATGAATAGTAAACTATTGACGAAAATCACGTGTGAAGGTGCACAATTAACATGAATTGACCATTTCAGTCTGAAAATATTAACCCGTTGCAAGAAATAGATTTGCCTCTCAACTTTCTTCCCAATTATCATGATCCATGTTTTTAAGCTTATCTATCGCCCGAAGAAGCTGTTCTGCAACTGTGCTACATTAAGCGCTTCGATGAAGCCGCTTGTTTGTCCGTTTCATTTAATTTGCCTTTGAATGTAGTTTTGGAGAGTCTGACATTATCGTAAGATACATAATATTTATTCGTTTACATTTAAAATTTTATATGAAAAATGTAAGATTTTTGTACATAATATTTCAAACAGAAACGATATTTCTCTCGTATGTACATGTGAAGCCAATTTGCTTATGATTGTTCGTTATTTTATTCATTCGTGCCTACTTCAATCATTGTTCTTTGCTTTTAAAATTATATTTTTGTTAATATTGCTTATTTGTTTAAAATATATATGGCAAAGCTTCGTTTGAATATATTTTGTAAAATTGTTTATTTATGACTTCATTCTCCAGAAATTTTCAAATGTCGGAGAGCGAATTGATGATAGGGCAGAAAGAAAGCATTTTTTGACGTTTGTCATCAAGCTCTATCCATTGACTTGAAGGAAAATCGCGAAAAAACGAGAGAAAATTTTTCAAATTTAATTTTGTGGACTTTTTGAATTCTGGACGTATCTTTTGGACACTGGAGAGGGGGTCGTAAACCATACCTGGGCGTGGGACGGTGTTTGGGGGTATGCACCCCCCGCCAGAAACTAAAATACAACCTCAGAATTCAATTTTTTGTTTTTTTTCGCAATTTTTTGATGCCAATGGATAGTACTCGATGAGGAACGTTGAAAATGGTGTTTTTTCGCCATACAACCATTTTTAAGGCCATTTTTTTGACCTTTGAAAAAATCTTGCACCCCGCAGAACTTCCGATGTCGCCCACCTATGGTCTAAATTCTTCCTACGCCATTTGAGGTCGGGATATACTGTCCCTCAGGTTCAGGCTAATGAAGATATACATAGATGATGATAAAAATCAGTTCATTTTGGTGAGAAACTAAAATTTCGAATTGAAATCATTACTCTCTCTATACGTATCGATTAATTTATGTATTTTATTAATAATAGATGTGACGCTTTGACATTAACTTATGCCACCATCAAGAATAAATTTGAAGGGAAAAGTAGTTTGAAATAGACTATAAAGAATGCAGGCACGTAGGCACGTACATATCTCTGGGGGAATGGGGGGGGGGTTCGGACCATACGTGGGCAGCACCAAAATTCTGGGGGGAGGTTGCAAGATTTTTCAAAGGTCAAAAAATGGCCTTAAAATGGTGGTATGGCTAAAAACAAAATTTTCCAATGTTTCTCATCGAGCACTATCCATTGGCATCAAAAAATTGCGGAAAAAACAAAAAATTAATTGAATCCTGGGGGTATTTTGGTTTCTGGGGAGAATATTTTGGTTTCTCGGGGGTGCATACCCCCAAACCCCCCCACGCCCAGGTGTGGTTCGACCCCCCACCATAAATTCAGAAACATCGGAAAAATAGGACATTTTAAACGTTATTTTGTGCTATTTTTAGCCTTTTTGGGCTTAGTTCCCCCAAAATTGGTGTTGCTGTTCCTCCCCAAATAGGATGGCCAGCTACTTGCCTGAAAGAATGAAGAATTCAGAAATAGAAATCACTCCGAATCATAAATGCACGCTTGTGATACCTCATAATTTAGGCTATGCTGTGCGGTTAACCGACCATTTTCAATAAGGGGCCACACGAACCTTCTACTTTTGGTCAAAGTTATAAAAAATGCTGCATATCACGGTTTTTTGTGTTTGGCAGAGATTTTTTCCGATGTACAAAGACTTTTCAAAACCGTCGTTGTGCATGTAGAAAGATTTTTGGCAAGGCAAAGAATGTAAAAAAAGTTCTGAATTTCCCAAAAGTTTAGTCCTGATATATCTTTATTATGGCAGAATTTGCATTTAGAATGAAAAAATGTCAAATTTCTTCGGCGCTCTAAGCCATTTTGAAGCAATTTTTAGAATATTTGCCGTCACAAATCCAGAGATTGGCTAAAATACACTATCAAAAGTCGAAAAATCCCGTTTTACTAAACTGAAAGCGCTACTCTGCTGTATTATAGTACCCAAAAATTTGCATGTACAAAATGTACAGAGGCTTTTGGGACCATCTTTGTAACATGTACAAAGGGACCTTGTACGGAAAAAACTGCTGCATATACATATGGCCAAAACTTGAAAAATGATATTCCGCTGTTTCGGGATTGGGAGCCTGATCTGATTGGGGATTTTTGTCCCTTTTTCTTACACGTGTCTTTCGAATACAATCTACTTTACCTTTGTCGACTGCTGCGACGAATTTGAATTACAATTGTGATTTTAAAAAAGGTTGAGTCAGCTGTCTATTGTGCAATTCATCGGCTTAGCATTTATATATAACTCTTTGTACGTTTTTGTTACATGGATTTTTGTTCAAACTTCAATGCGCAAGAGAATTCGGATAAAAATGACACGGTTTTACAAATAATAAATATGTACTGAAAATAATGATATTAAAAATAATAAATAAATAAATTTTATTAATAAATTAACGCAGGAAAGATTTAATTCTGGTTGCAAAATTGATGAAATTGATTAAAGCCACTTTCCAGCAGACATAGAGGTATTCGCTAGCATACCTGGGCAATGGCTGACGGTTCGCCCCGTCCAACTTCCAACCAAAAGGGTGGATGGGGTCTGTCCCTGAAAAAGGTGGGTCCGTGCCTGAAAAAGGTGCGTCGTTCAGCTTAATTAGTGGGTCAGTCACCGGAAAAAGGTGTGTCCATCCATGAAAAAGGTGTCGAACAGTGTAATAAGATGGTTCCTGTGCATGTTTTGCACACTGATCATGATATACTGTATCTAGCATTTCCTCAAATTATCTCCAAAGATTTTCTCCCTGTACAAAACATAGCCCCGTCCAAGTTACCCCTCCGCCCCGTCCAACTTTTGTTCGGCCCGTCCTGGTGATGGGCCATATGGGGCATTGCACAGGTGTGTTCGCTAGTGTGATTGACTATTCACATATAAATATTTTAAGGTGCATGAAATTGGCCACTACCAGCCGACCCCATTATAAGGAGAACCAAAGGATGGAAAATGATTTTGAATGGCTCGAAACAAATAGGATGTTTACGAACTTCTCCTGTTTTGACCTGAAGTAAGTTCATTGTAAATTAAACCACAGTTGAATTCACTTTTTATTATTTCTCCTTTACTATTAGATTAATAGCCGCTTCATAAGTGCAGCGATTGATTATATATTAGCTATTGTATTCCTGGATGTGGAGATTCATAAATGGAAAATGCATGAATCGATCTATCACAAACACAGGCACGTATCTCTGGAGGGAATGGGGGTTCGGATCCCCAAAATTCAGAAAAATCGGAAAAATATGAATTTTTAAACGTTATTTTGTGCCATTTCTGGCTTTTTTGGGCTTATTTCCTCAAAATATTGGTGTTGGTCCCGCGCAAAATAGGACCACCAGATACGTGCCTGCATAAACATGGTATACATGTAAAAGTTTTGACTCAGTAATTGTTCAAATATCGAATCAAATTCGATTTTTTATTCACTATCGAAAAGTTTACGTATTCATTCTGCACTGAAAATTAGCGTCAGACATTAATTCTATTATCTATGTAAGACGTGAGGACGACAAATACATAAATTATTTATTTTCATAAAAAATATGCAATTTTTTTATATTTCTATACAACTGTTTATTTTTAGAGCTTCTGACATTGGGTGGAAGATTCTAGAACGCTTCTTGGAACATTTTTCTCAGATGCTTCAACCATCGTTGCTATATAGATGCGTTTGCAGGAAGTTGTTATCGTACGGTCATAGTTTGCCCGCTTGGTTCACAGTTCAATTCAAAGTATGTAATGAGCTCGATTTAGGATAACTCGTCATATGTTGAGTTTTGGATAGAAAATGTAGTGCCACACTTTGGAATTTAGGAAATTAATTGATAAAAATGTCAATGTTATCAATTTATTTTATCAATTCAGGAATTTGACGTCTTGTGCCAAAACATAGGCAAACAATCCTTAACAAAACTTGAGGCATAACTATTCAAATTTCATGCGAGAACTGTATATACTTGGCAACTTGAGCGTTTTGCGCTTGAGGTTTCTTCTTAAATCTCATTGTTTCCAGCAAAAGTTGAAGATCCTATTCATATGATAAGCGACTGGAAAAAGTCTTTGGGAATAAGTTTAAAACGAAAATTTATTGTTTAAAAATGAAATGGCTACCAAAAAAGAATTTGTCGATCAAGACGAGTAAAATACAACGAAATAAAGCATTTATACGGGTTGTGTGACCAGTGTTTTTTGTATTAGGCAAAGATTTTTCCCCATGTACAAAGACAAAGATTTTTGGAAAGACGATAATTGCAAAAAAAGGTCTAAAATTCGCATAAGTTTTCGGCGCTTCGCGCCGAAATGAGTATTTGTTTGTTCTATATATCTTTATAATGGCAGAGATTGCATTTCAAAAGGAAAAATGCCAACCTTTTAGGCGCTTCGCGCCGTTTCAAGACGATTCTTAATGATTTTTGCCCTCAGAGACCCAGAAATTAGCTGAAATACACTACCAAAGGTCGAACAACTCTGTTTTTGCCACACTAAAACCGCTACTGTACCATATTATAGTACCAAAAAATTTGTGTATGCATACAAAATGTACAAAGACTTTTAGGGACCATCTTTGTACATGTACAAACGGAACTTGTACAAAAAAAACACTGGGTGTGACGGGGGATCAGGAACTACGAGTATGTACAAAAATGCGCCATAATTGGCTGTTCGGTTTACCCCTCTCCCAAAACTTTTGACCGTGTGCATCTAAGCACCTTTTAAAAACCTGGGGTACTTTGACCAAACCTTTTTATGAGGTTTAAATTTGGCAATCGCCTTCATAAGCTGGACCACACGTGATTTGGCGATGCTAAAGTTTGGGAAGAAAAGCCACAAAACGATGATGCGGTTAAAAAATCAATCGTCGATGCTTTTCAGCAAACCTTATCCGCTTGCACCGCGACTGCTAGGAAAGGGAAATTTTTTTAAATAAAATTTTGGAGGTTTCTTCGTGCAGATTTAGGACCGAGTGCGCAAAATTTTATGAATTTGCGTAATATGTACATGGTTTATTGTGAAAAATAATGAAGAAAAACGAACAAAAATTCAAGGTCACAATCTTTTCAGAGAATCGATTTCCCAGAATTTTTGCGGATTTTAATCGAATTTGACAAATTGGACGAAGCAGCGGATCACGTTTGCGATTACATTCGGGCATTATTATCCGGCCTGGCCCTCGAAGATTTCAATCTTAAGGTTAATTCATATTTTTTGAAATATTTTTCAATGCTTTTTTCGTTTAAGCTTGCTTGGTGCTCGCCTTGATCCTTAAGCTGACATTAAGGGCTTGTTTATCGTCCTTGACTACTCGTTGTTTAAGCAAATTGGTTGTGTCTATAGGTTTTCACCAAAGTTCTGGAGGGAGGTGCAAAATTTTGTCAAAGGTCGAAAAATTGCCTCAAAAATGGTGGTATGGTGAAAACCACCATTTTTCAACGTTCCTCATCGAGCACTATCCATTGGCATCGAAAATTTCGAGAAAAAAAAACAAACTAAAAAAATCAAAACTTGAATTGGGGGGTATTTTGGTTTCTGGGGGTGTATGCCCCCCACGCCCAGGTATACTTGTGTCTATTCCGAGTTTTGATACTGTGTAAAATGTACTGCTGTTGTGTGAACAAGGAAATACTTTGCCAGAGTGTAATGTTCGAGAAGGGATTCTTTGTGTGAAAGTTTTGTCGTAAAATCTTAACGATTTGCAGAAATATTAAAATTTAACTGTGTATACTTGACTAAAATTCGATCATCTACTCAATTTAGGAGCAGGTCAGGGAAAATTTTTAAACAAATTTTATTAAATCATTGGAACGCTACCAGTCTATCATACCAATTACCAAGTTTAAACTTTTTCTCGCCCCAAAATTAAGTAGGTAATGGTTAAATTTCGATATTTCTGCAAATAGCAAAAATTTTACGACAAAACTTTCACAGATATATTTCGGTTGCGTCGTTAACAAATTGGCTCAGTTTCGTCTTGTATACGCAAACGCTCTTTATTTTAAACTGTTGTAAAACTCCCAGTAGATAAGTGGGGGTCACTCTGTATTTGCTTTTTACACTTTTAGAATGATTATGGCATCTGTAGATCCGTGGCATGATCTGCCTGGTGGTGCAGTCGGTCTAAGGGGTCAATTAGGGATCGGACGAGGCCTCGGCCTCGGTAATCCTCGGTCTTTTTTGAGATCCCTCGGCCTCGGCCGAGGGTCGAGTGAAAATGACCGAGGACCGAGGGTTTTTTAATTTTGCATTTTTTGAGTGACGCCGAAATAGCACAAATACAGCAAAAAACGCATGTGCTACAAAAGACCCATTGCCTCAAATGTTATGCCAAGTCAATGCTGTAATATGCCAGCTTATAGACGGCAGAGACAAGACGCATATGCTGATTGAAGGAGTGTGTCTCAACAGCCCCACCAATCCCAACAGCCCCACCCGTCCCAACAGCCCCACGAGTCCCAACAGCCCCACCATCCCAACAGCCCCACCATCCCAACAGCCCTACCATCCCAACAGCCCCAACAATAACCCAACAGCCCCACCAATAATCCCAAGAGCCCCACCAATAATCCCAACAGCCCCACCAATAATCCCAACAGCCCCACCAGTCCCAAGAGCCCCACCAATCCCAGCAGTTCCACCGTTCCAGCAGTCCAACCGTTTCAACAGTCACACTGTCCCAACCACACATAAGCGGGGGGAGGAATGTTTAGAGTTTAGCCCCCTCCCAACCCGAGAATTCTGAAATCCCCCAAATTATGATAGACCCCCAGAATTCTATTTTAAGCACATTTCTCGGTCACTTTACCCCACCAGACCCACAGAATTTGTCCGCTGCCAATGTTGGTTCCAACTGCCCCACTGTTATTATCATAGATGCACAGCACGACCGGTCTGGAGAAGGAGTTTTGAGCCAAAAATGACCTCAAACTAGTATGAATGTTAAAATAAAGTAAAAACTACGTTAATCCACATTTTCTGGCTATTTTAAAGCAGATTAGCGTGAAAGTTTTCATTTTCATTCAATTTTAACGCTTATCTTTCCTTTTTTCACTAGAACGTTTTTCATTTTTTTCTGGCAGTCTAGACTAGGCAATAATGAGCAGGAATCTAATCTTGCAAGATGACTCGAATGAGGCAAAATCACGGATTGCGCAAAAATGCTGAAGCTTCAATTCTAGCGGGTCTATCAGTTTCTCAGGTAGAGTTATTCTGAAAATGTAAACCTGCACGCTCTTGTATAGTCTTGATGTGTTATGTGATGTGTTATTACGAAGTCGAAAAATAGTCAAAAAAATATCTTGATTAAACGGAGCCCGTATAAATTCTATGTTTCAAAAGTACATTCGTCAAACGCATTTCTCGTATAATAGCGATTGCAGTAATGATGGGGCTGCTGGGAGTACTGGTGGGGCTGTTGGGACGGTGGGGCTGTTGGAATGGTGGGGCTGTTGGGATTGGTGGGGCTGTTGGGATTGGTGGGGCTGTTGGGATTGGTGGGGCTGTTGGGATTATTGGTGGGGCTGTTGGGACTGGTGGGGCTGTTGAGACATCACCGATTAAAGTAGGTACATTATGTGGGCGTTTTCCGTGTCCATGCATGCAAAACCTACTTAATTTCTTAAGCACAAGTTGGGCATGGGTAGAAAATTCAATGCGCACGATGTGAATAAAAGTTGCAGTTTAAATTTATATAATGGTCACAGAAGTGAATGCATTATAAAAAAGCATCGCTAACAGATAATTTCATGTTTAAATTTGTTTACAATAAAGAATAAGAAGAATTCGGCACAAATAACATAATGCAACTAAAGAGCTGAATAATGGAATATGCCTAGACCGTATGCGCGATATATTGTGACAATAGGAAATATTAACAGGCTCGCTTATTTAACATTTTACGGTTGATTATATTAAATCACATTTACTTTGTGATTCAGTCGCACTTTAGAAGCAATATGTTTCTAGGTTTCTAATTCAATTCTTAGCACATATTGCATAACTGCAGTGCTAATTTTCCACTTTATATTAGGGGATCGGGTACCGGATAGTAAAATTATTTTCTACCCGGGTACTCGGGTACCCGCGTGCACCTCTACTAAGAATCATCTCAAAACGGCGCAAAGTGCCAAATAATTGACATTTTTCCTCTTGAAATACAATTTCTGCCATTATAAAGATATGTAGAACACACAAAATAGTGATAGCGAAAACGAGCTGAATGATCAAGACGATTAGCAATTTGTCACTTCTGTGCTTGTCATTGGCATACGTACCATAGTTTCCCAAGGTCGAAAGTTCAGGGGGGTTAAGTCCCACTAAATTTAGAGTCTAGCCTTTTTTGCAGGTCAAATATGAAAAATGGCTAAAACATCCTGTATAACATGTTTTAATGTGAAAAACTGCATTTTTAACAACATTTTATCTAGAGCTGTGCCGGGGCCAATGTTAGAGTTGATTGTAATGTAGAAAATTGATAATGTTTTGGGCAGATTTACCTTCAAACTCAATTTCAAGCAAACCACAGATCTTGCTAATTCAAATCTTTATTTCATTATGTCAGATTGGTGCAAATTTCTAGTTAATAATCAAAATTGACATATTTTAAATTGCAATTCATATAGACGAGCATTTCCAGCTTGCTTGGTAGCAGACAGCTACAATACGTCTATCAGAACAAATAGGATAATAAGCCTAAAAAAAGTGCAAAGTAAAGCACATTGAAAAACGCATCCAAGTCAGAGGAGTTAAATCCATACATGGGCAGCTCAAAAATTCTAGGGGGTCCAAAATTTTTCAAAGTCAAAAAGTGCCTGATAATATATGGTAGAGCGAAAAAAACACTGTTTTCTCGCGTTTCTCAATGAGAGCTATCCATTAGCATCAAAAAACCGCAGAAAAACAGAAAAAATTCTGAAAATCAATTTCTGGGGGTCTAGCGGATTTTTTTTGGGGGGGGAGAATGTGAATTCTGGGGGATCTAGATCCCCCGATGCCCATGTTCTGTTATATCTTGTAATTCCAACAAATATTAACGCTTTACGTGCATATCTACAAGCAAGAATATATGCATAGGTACATATAAGGGGTAGGGCAGGGTCGTACTATGAGCATGGTAAAGCACGCTTTTATTGGCCCCGGCCAGGCCCCGGCACCGGGGCCTAGGCCCCGGCCCCGGCAAAAAAGGCGGCCCCGGCACAGCTCTAATTTTATCCCATTCTGACTAGTTTCGTCACTCTTAAGAGTAAAAAATATAAGAATCCATCGAAAATTTTGGCTTTTCAGATCATTTTAAGTTCATTCTAGGTATTTTATGGGTAAACAAAACAGAAGTGTATTAGTCAGCGCGAAGCGCCGAAAAAATTTTAATGACTTCGCCGCTTTTGTACCCAAATCATTGCAGAAAATGTTCGATAGCTCAAAATCGTCTGACAGTGATTCAAGTCTCGTACTCCGAGGTGGGGTAATACCCCCTCACCCCCCATGGGAATGTGTGATACCTACCTTTGAATAAAATTAAAATAAGCGCTTGTTAGCTTTGAACTATATTACACTAATCAATCCTATTGCTACTGTACCACATCGCATGGAGCATATGTGTCCTATATTGTTTGTACTCATATACTCATATTATATGTATTACAAATCCTCGGTCCCTCGGCCCTCGGCCTCGGCCGAGGCAAGGATTTCAAAGTTCCCTCGGCCTCGGCCGAGGAAAAAAAGACCCTCGTCCGATCCCTAGGGTCAATCTCCGATTTTTTGCTAAAATAGCCTGAAATACTTCCCTATTTTACGTTTTTTTTGGGACAAACATTTTGGAATGTTCAGTGTGAAATTTGGACTTATGGACATGCTAGTCCGTTATTTACTGACTTCGACTAATAACCTTTTTTTAGAAAAATCGGCAAAACTTTCAAAAGCTATGCCCAAATTTATTTGAAACATATTCTCTTCAATCATCGACCTTAAGAATATAGGCGTTTATTGTTACTGCATCATTATCATAGGTGCACAAGCTCAGGGTCGGCAGGAGGTAGTAAAATCCTAAAAATCCAAAACCGCAAATTCAACGTTCACGATTTTTTTCTGTTTAAACGATCAAAATGGTCAAAATAGCATAAAAAACGTTTTCATGGTAATATCCTACTTTTAAAGCATTTTTAGTCCATTTTGACTGCATTATATCACTTTTAAGACTGAAAAATGCAAAAATTGATCAATTTTGGGCACTTTTGGAGTAAAGTGTACATTTTGCGTAAAAATACTAATCCGGCGCGAAGCGCCAGGAGATGTTTTGACATTTTCACTGCTTTTGACCTCAAAAATGATGTAAAAAACCTTCAATCCGCTTAAAATCTCCGGACTGTACCTGTCCGGCTGACCTCTCAGCGGGGTTGTACCCCTACCTCACCCCCTATGTACATATAGGGCCGTATGACAGAACGCGGAACAAGTTACTCTTGAGATAAGCCCTATTCCGAGAATAGCTATTCTCGTAATAAAACTTATTCTCGTGATAGCTATTCCTGGGTTAAGGGACGGAATAAGCTATCCTAGGAATAAGAAAATTTGGTATGACAGAACGCGAAATACGCGAGGAATAGCTGTTCCTGGGATAACTGTATCTATCCCAGGATTAAGTTACGCATTCCATAGGTTTTGTGTATAAATTGGATGTCCAACGCATGCTGTATACTGTAGTCACGAACGAATTGTTTGAAAATATACGACGTAAATACAAACGTGTAGTATTAATGTAGACGCGTGCGCACAGGTAAAGTATGCATTGCTGCATTGAGTTAATAATGGGACTGCCGAATATTACCAAATAAACTTTTTATAATTCAGTTCAATAAATGCGGCTTCATTGCTTCTACGGAAAACGAAAATGAAACATCGACATTGAAATAAAAAAATTCATGATAGCTTGCGTATGAAAAGCTACTTTTTTGTGTAAGTAGGTGCTTATTTGCGAATCTTGCTGTCAACTTGTTGATTATACACACTAACTACTGCATTAATTTTTTAAATCACTTCACTGGAGGTGTTATGTATTGCATGATTGAAAAATAAAAAAATATTTTTGTCAAGAGCTCGACAAGACGAGCCGCACTCATGTGGGACAAAGGCGCAACTAGAAAATTGTCTAAATCAGTTTTGATCGTATTCCAAACGAGAGCAACTATATTAAATTTCTAGATAAAGAGGAATCAATTACCTATCCAATTAAAATTTTTTTAATACATTTACTTCTTTTAAAATCGCATTAGAAACGATTTTTACTTTTATTCCGCTGTCTTATACCTGCTATGACCAGGTATAGAATGGCGGAATAAAAGCGACCGTTTTTATTCCCGAGATAACTTATTCCGCCTTCTGTCATACCGCTTATTTTTATTCCGCCGTTTTATTCCGAGGTTAGCGCCTGGAACGGCGCTATTCCGCGTTCTGTCATACCAACTTTAACCCTGGAATATCACTGTTTATTCCGCTTTCTGTAATACCGAAATATTTTATTCCGCCCTCTTATCCCACTGTTTTATCCTGGAATAGCACTATTCCGCGTTCTGTCATACGGCCCATAGGATCGTTATTTATTTAATTTAAATCTACTTAGATAAAATAGGTTCTCTTCGTAAGTTATTTTTGCTCATTTTTGATGCTTGATTGATTCGTACTAGGTCGGTTTTTGTAATGTAGCGTATTTTTTTGTGTTCATGCAGCATGTTATTAACAAAAAGTCATTTTCAGAATGGTTTGACAGCGTCTGAACCACCCGTTATATTTCCCAGCTCGGCAGTTGATGTGTTGCTTGAACTTTACGACAAAGCTGTCCTAAAAGATTGCTCCAAACACGAGGTATAAAAATTGTTTTCACTCAGTGTCTCTGCTCATTGTAACCTTCATGTTTTTTTCAGAAGAAGATCGAATTACAGGGGTGTTTGAAGACATATTTGAATCAGTTAGCTAACACGAGGAATACTTTGCTACAACGTTCATAGATAATGATTTTCGACAATATATACGATTGTTTTTTGTTTACACTGTAATTTTTCGCTTGTTTGTTGTCACATTCATTGTCACTGCTTTTTCAGTAAACGGTTTTTAATATTTGCCCGATTATGTAGTAGCTGTATGAAGGTCATATGCTTCGTTGTTTTTGTGACTAATGCTAAGTGGTAGCAATAGTTAAAACGTGTTTACGGGGAGGTGTGCTTAGAAGATTCGAAGTATGTATATGATATGGCAGCTTGTCGTGGTTTCTGGCTTGAATAAGGCGGTGTTTTATCCAACCATTAGCAATAGATGTTTTAAGCGAACTAATTCGGAACCATGATAGGTTGGATTTTTACGTTTTTAGATCAAGATGTTGCTAATTTTAAGTCGAAATGTAGTAGTCTATTTCTGATTACTTTGAAAAAACTTTCCGTCCATAAATCTGGTCTGAATATTTTATTTTTGCTGCCATGTTACCCGACTATTTTATTCCTGCTACCATTTGTCCTCTCACTGCTTCAGGTTTTAAAAATTGGCGCCTTACGTCAAAAACACGTGTATCAGATGTGTACCTAAGCCTATAACTGGTCCTTAATGCATCTTCCTTTATGGTTTGCACATGCAGATACCTAGTTATCAGATCGCATTACATATGGCACAAATTTTTATATTTCGTACGAGTATGTACGCAATATCTGATTGGATTGTTTATGGTTCTACAGCAGGTAAAATGCAAATTTGAAACATCATTTCGCTAGGATTCATTAAACAACGCCGAGCGCAACCAGCCATTTTAGGCTCTTATTCAGTCTTGAGTTTAGACGTGTTCCCCGAAGGTAATCAGCCTTTCAATAATTTTCAAAACTGCACGATTTAAGTGGTGCTTTGAGACATTTGAAACAATGTATGGATGTATAAAAAGAATTATAGGGTCATTTTCTCCGGTATTAAGTATCTCAATCTCAATGAGATGAGAAATTTTACAGCAATTATTGCTTGCATTTTCATTTTCCTTCGAAGGACTGTGTGTCCAGCCTATGGATATTATTCGATCAAAGTCAAAACAAGAGGACCTTCTAAAATGAATTCGTTAATTAGGAAAAAGGCGTTTTGTTTTTTTAGGGAGCCAAACAACGTCGGTGAAAAAGATGGTATTGTCAGGGTCTAAACAGACACCGGCTCCTGCTAGTTATAAATATATCAGCTTGATCGTACTTATAGCACAGACTACGGCTCTGGTCCTCATATTGCGATATTCTAGGACGATGAAAGTAGATGGACCGCGTTATTTGTCTTCTACGGCCATTGTTATCGCTGAAATAATCAAAATAATTACGTGTTTCGTCGTCATATGTGTGGAAAATGGTAAGATGACTATTGATCTCATATTGAGTGCTGTTGATTTCTAGAAAATTTTATCAAATTCTGAAATCACATGAAAATCATCACATTAAAAAAGCATCAAAATCATCACATGCAAATTGTTCCACTTGTTTAATCGATCAAGCGCTTAACATTCGTTCAGAAGGAGACATGTATGCAAAATAAATATAGGACAATGCCGACTGTGGATTCAGATTTACCAAAAAATATGGAAACGCTTTAGGTTTCAGTTTTTAATGCACCAAACCTTGACAATACCCATTTGGATTGGGCGAACGGTTCGTTTTGACGGGACGTGTTTTGTACATGAAAACCTGAAAAATTTCACTTTTAAACCCGTACAACCACACACTTTTTAAAGATGAGCAACGACTTTCTGGACCAGAAAAACCTGTTTTTGACCTGGACAATCACTTTCTGGACCAGGACATTCATCTAACAAGGCTGAAAAATTAATTTCTGGACGTAGCAAACTACTTTTGAAAGCTGGACAATCAGTTTTTTGATCTGAATAACCATTTTAAGCTAGACATTGGACAACCAATTTTTGAACTAGTATATACAGCCTAGCTTTTCCATTGTAAGGTTTAACAGGGCGAACCACTGGCCATTTACCAGGTTTGATGTCTACCTCAAAATTCTTATTTTCGCATTTGATTTCATTCAAAACCGCATGATACTTTTTGTCGAATTCTGTTTATTATAACTTTCGAACTCGATAAAATTATAAGTTGTTAAATCTTGAGTCTCGTCATAAATTTTAATTTATAATATTTTATGACGCTCAGCGGCTTCTCGTTTTGCATTCCTTTCTCCTTATTTTTGTTCTGATAATTTATCTTGAGAAACGGGCGTTCGAAACAATTTTTATGAGTTCGGGAGTGGCACTATATTTACCATTAGGTGTTTTGAATAAGGTTTTGTATGCTGAAACTCCAACCATGGTCGGGTTCGAACAGTGATTTATCAGTGCGTTGAAAAATTGTTTTGTTTAGGTTTTTCAGCATTTTTAAATTTATTAAAACGTTTTTCCTAATTACTAAGCTCTGATTAAATTATTGTTTTTCGGGCACAATATTAGGCTTTTCTATTTTTAGTCAAAAATTTAAAGTCGACATAAGCATTGAATGTTCGGTCGTTTGGACCAGAAGCGCTTGATGAGAATTCGGTAGATTATAAATTCTCAGAAGGAGAAAAGGAAAATTGTTATGAGGAAAATAAAGTACAATTAAGGCCAAAATACTTAGTCAGACTTTTGTTAAAAATTGTTTCGTCTACGAACTGGAAATCATGCTTCGTTTTTCGCATTATTTTTATATCTGCACTAAGTTTAGGCCCATTTTAGATTCAGTAGTAGCTAAGCCCTTAACGACCAAACTTTTCCTAAACTTAGTCCATCTTTTCTATGTAAATAATGCTCGCAATGACTCACTAGTTTTAGCGACAAATTATTCATTCGCCTTTTAGGTCGCTCGGTTAATCAAGCTTTAAGTGCGATTGATGTCGAAATTATTAAGAAACCTAGAGATAGTTTAAAGGTGGCAGTTCCGGCCATTCTGTACACTGTACAAAATAATTTGCTCTTTTTGGCTCTTTCGTTTCTGGACGCAGCTACATATCAGGTTCTTATTACTGCCTGACGAAATTTGCACGTATAATCACATAGCTTCTGTACAAAAATTAAATCATCGTTTGTTGTTAATTGTTTTGTCATCCAGCCATTTATATCAATAAAACAGACAAATTCATTAATTTGTTCTCGTAAGTTAATCTACATGTATAAGAAAGAGGAATGCCTTCACATATTTTTGTTTACTTTTTAGTCAGAAGTTTGCTTCAGTTTGGGCACGCTCTCACAAGCCATAAGAACATACGTGATCTTGGGCTTTGGGGATTTTCACCTCCCCCAAGAAGTTCCCAAAAATTTTCTAGAAATTTGTAGAAAAGATGCTTTTTTAGGCGTTTTTAAGTATCTATTTGCTCAAAAGTGCCAAATTTTCGGCGCTTCGCGCCACTATACTCATGATTTAACTATATTTTCTTCAATTTGTTCTGACTTCTTGATTTTTTTGAAATTTTTTGTTTTTATGCTCTGGAAAGATATCGTCAAGAACGCTGAAAAACGACATTTTGACGTATACCTGTTATTTTTGGACCCAAAAGAGGCACTTTATAATTTCATCCCCTTCTTATAATTCCCATGCTGTGCATGTATGCATAATAATTATTATTTCGAAATTGTCATTGATTTATGAATTGAAATGAACAAATGTACGTACCTAATAGAATGACTATCCTAAAATGAATTCTGCTTTTGTGCATTGTTGAAGCGATTTTAATATGCTATCTACAAGTAATAGTAAATTTTATCAGTCATAAGCTTGAAAACCTTACAAGTTTGGCGAAAATTTATGCATTATTTATTTAGGTATACTACTATATTATTTTTCAATTTATTATTATTTTTCATAGGTACTAATTTTAAATTATGCTTTTAATTTATTTTTTAACTATTTTTTTCGTTCTCTTCTCCGCATTCTTTTCTTTTATATTCTTTGTATCAATGTATTACTTTATTCAGTGTCTATTCATCCAACCGTTTTGAAGGAACATCGCCAAATTTTTAATCATCGATTAGATATTGCAGCAGTGTTCAGAAAACATGCACAGCATGGGAATTGTGGGGTAAGGGAGGGTGTAATTCTAAACTGTCTCTTTTTGGGCCCAAAATTGTGGAAGTGTGACAAAAGGGATCGTTTTTTCGGCGTTTCTGACAATGTTCTATCGTACTAGAGCAAAAAACAAAAAAAATTTAAAAATATAAAAAATTTTCAATAAATTGAACAAAATATGGTCTGAAAATTGAGTAAATGGCGCGAAGCGCCGAAATTCTGAGACTTTTGAGCAAATAGGTGGCTAGAAGGATTAAAACAGCATTTTTTCTACGAATTTTTCGGAAACTTTTGGGGAATCTCGAATCCTGGGGTTGAAAAATTCTTCCGGCGGGCTGAAACCCCTCCACCCAGATCATGTTTGATGTTCATACTTCAGCCGAAATTTTCGATCTGTGAATGTTAAGAGAATAGTCCGATTCCTCAGCTTAAAATGCATGAAAATTAATTATTAAATCGAGAGTTTGGAAAGGGCTTAAGTTTTATTTTTCTTATTGTCGTTTTACGATTTAGACAATGTTAAATTGCGACTTTCTGTTGCAAAATAAAATGATTTGATTAAAAAATTAGGAAACCAATCAACTTTTTTATTAAAGTCTTCATGAATGTCGAAAGGGCTAATAATAGTAGATTTTTGTTGGAAGTTCGCTAATATTGATTATTTTTTTCATTTCTGCCACTATACAGTGTCATTCAGTTAGTTCAATAAATTTCAAGAAATTATTCGGTCGTGCACTTGTTTCAGGTTACGTACCAGCTTAAAATTTTGACAACTGCCATATTTTCGGTTACAATGCTTGGTAAGAATTTAGACGCGTACAAGTGGATCTCACTCATTTTGCTTACAGTTGGAGTCGCATTCGTCCAGGTATTTTGTTTGAGTACCAGGGCCATATTCGGGATGGGCGGGCGCGGCCGTCCTCTGCACCAAAAATTTTTTGAAAGCTTAAGATAATGCACGGAAGGATGCAAAGCTTTTTTTATAAACCGTAAGTTCTAGTTAAAACTGGTAAAAATATCACCATTTTTCCATTTTGTGAATTTTTATATTTTTTATTGTCAGAAACCTAGAAACTGGCTAACTCAATGATCGAAAAATCCAGTTTTACCACACAGAAAGCGTCACTGTATCATATTATGGTAGGTACATTAAAATTTACGTGTGCAAAATGTGCAGAGAATTTCGGGCACCATCTTTGTGTACGTATATAGGACCTTATACAAAAAATGATTTAATATTTAGTAGAACTTTAAATTAAAATATTAATCTAAAAAATTATAATTAATCAATATGCTTACTGCTGTCTTACTGTACTCGTGCGTTGCTAGCCTATAACTTTGTTCTTTATTCATACAATAGAGTAATAAATTAACCAAATTAAGTGTTATTATTATTACTATTGTAGTTGTTATTATTATTATTGCTGTTGTAATGAATATTATTATTATTATTATCATTATTGTTATTCATTCTTATTGTTATTGTTTTTTTATTGTAGGTTTTCTAAGAATATTATTTTTCATTATTCTGTAGTATCCTTGTAACACATATGTAGCTTACTTATATGTTATAATCGATTGAAATTTTTAATTGAGATGCCTTCCGGTGATGGAAAGGCAGCCGACGATGAGTCGCACAGTCTTTCGGACCAAATGGTGGGCCTCGGGGCAGTTTTGGCGGCCTGCGTTTCCAGCGGGTTTTCCGGTGTTTATTTTGAGAAAATTCTAAAGGGCAGTCCAACTTCGGTTTGGATGCGAAATCTTCAACTTGGTACATTTTTTAGACTTAATGAGGATTGAACTTTAAATGTGCAACGTTACTTAATTTCTCATTCTAGTGAATTGAGGAAAGGTCAAGTTGCTCACATATTTATATACAATTTATCTAATATTTTAGAAGACATTAAACTTTCTAAACTAAAGTCACGCACATCATTGAACTGTAATTATTTTCGTTCGTTCATGTTTTCTGCAGCATTTTGGATGAATTGTAACTTTGCCGCAGGCAAATAAAACCGATCTTTGTTGGTATTCTTAATACTTAATTTATCCTTAATTTATTCGCTCTTTTAAAAGTCTCTCAACACTTGACGCTGCAGGGCTCGAAATTTTGGGCAATGGCCCCCAGCGATTTTTAGAAGATGGAGTAATTGACCTCTAATCGTTGACCAAAAGTAGCAAAAAAGCACCTTAATATGGTTAGAAACGCTAGTTTTCGCCATAAGTCGGGGGTCAAGTATTTTCTGGCTTTGATGGGATAAGGGGACGACCAACTCTGTGTGGGGATCCGCATCTTA
The DNA here is from genome assembly GCA_036768485.1 of Mermis nigrescens. Classification (NCBI taxonomy): domain Eukaryota; kingdom Metazoa; phylum Nematoda; class Enoplea; order Mermithida; family Mermithidae; genus Mermis; species Mermis nigrescens. The sequence continues at coordinate 131,839 of JAVLUZ010000277.1, forward strand.
CCCGCTACATGCGTGGCGTCTAGATAGGCTTCAATTACTCTTTAATTCTCAAGATGTCGGAAAAATGATTTGTTTTCCAATATATTTCTTTCAATTAAAATAGCTGGCGTGTACATACATGTGTGCACGTTATTAGTGCATGCTGGAAAACTCACTTCGTCGGATTTTATATTGTGTTCTACTTTGCGCTGTCAATTAAAGGGATTAATGCGGATTAGACATACGCTACACAAAGTATGTGAGAGTGGGATTAGCATAGTTGACGTACAACGTGTTCTTGGAGGTAGCTAAATTTTGACTTATAATGGTCAAATTTTTGGTGCTTCGCGCCGTATACTAATTTTTTTGACTATATTTTCTTCGATTTACTCAATTTTTTCAATTTTTTCGAAATTTTTTTCGTTTTAGAAAGGGCGAGCACCACACGTGGGCGTGGAGGGTATGCACTCCACGCAGAAGGCCGGATACCTTCCCCCCAAATATCAAAATACCCCTCCCCCAGAATTCAATTTTTGAAATTTTTTATTTTTTTCGCAATTTCTTGATGCTAACGGATAGTGCTCGATGAGAAACGTTGAAAAATGGTGTTAATTCGCCATACCACCATTTTTAAGGCCATTTTTTGACCTTTTAACAATCTTGCATCCCCTCCTCCAGAATTTTGATGATGCCCACCTGTGGCGAGCACCATTCTTCTCAAACGTCGAAAAACTGTGTTTTTGACGTGTATCCATGGTTTTTAAGCCCAAACCAAACACTTTCTAAAAACTTTTTCGAGTTTCATCTCCCTGAATTCCCACGCTACGAGCATGTATTATACATATGATCGCCAGTCGAAATCGGACTTGCTTATAGCTTGGATTTAATTTATTTAAAAAATTATTTCTCTAACTTTTAATGAAAAAATTCCGCTTTTTATGTTACAGTATCATTGACCCGTTCTGGTAGGATCAGGTCGTCATTTTTAGCTAAAAGGATCGTAAAATTAGTATAATCGGTAAAAAACGCAGAAAGTACCTTGCTTCGCAGTTCCTGTTTGATTTTATTAGCTTTTGTAACATGTCTTTGATTTTCGTTCTTTTTTGTCCTCAATTTTCGCCTTCCAAAAGCCTTCCATTTTTATCCTTTTTATAATCTCCCTGCCAATCTAGCGAGGTCCGCACGGATTTTCAAATCCTCACATTAGTGTATATCTCGCATGTGTTCTTTGTCAATTTTTTGAAATAATAGCAAGGTTTAATTTTTGAAATTCAGTTGATCTTTTAATAAATTAAGAACTAAAATTAATCAAAAATAAAAAATAAATTTAAAATTAAAAAATTGTTAAATTTCTTAAATATCACAAAAAAGCTTATTTTTGTTCCGTTCTTGTTTCAGCCTTCTTCAGCATATGGTCTGGTTTTGGCGCAGTATTTTTCAGCGATTTCGACGCGATACGAAAGGACGGGTTTTTCCAGGGTTATAATACGATTATTTGGATCGTAGTATTGCTGCAAGTAATCAACAATTTTACGGCAATATTTCCATGTTAATGTTAATTTCGAAATATTGTTTTCTTTTTGCTTTTTTGAGGCATACGGTGGCCTTATTATTGGATTAGTCGTCAAATACGCTGATAATATTTTGAAAGGATTTGCAACATCCATATCGATTATAATGTCCAGTATTTTGTCGTATTTTTTAATCGGAGATTTTGAACCATCGTTGTAAGCAACATTGAATTCAATTGCTTTATTACATAAAACTATACCTATATGACCCTGAGATATTGAGATATGTATTAAAACATGGTTAATAAGAGTTGATTTATCCGATAAACTTCATTTTAAAATTAAGTTTATTCATCTTCTGACATTAAAATGGCGTTTTATGAAGTTGAAGCAAGGTCAGATCATGGTTTGTTAATTGGAAAAAATGCAAGTTATGATGACCACTAATGTATTTTTTAGGTCCCCTTTCGCCATCCCTACCTTGTCCTGTAGCTTATATTAGAGGTGCACCGGTGCCATTTTTAGCCGATGCCGGTTTTAAGGCTATATTTTGTGTATGCAAATTTTTAAAAGGCGGTTGTGTGTGACACTAATGCAGATCCATGTAAGATTATATCCCATAATATTTGCCCATAGCTATTTGGTGCTAAGCGCCAAAAAATTGATAATTTGAGCTAGAAGATCAGTAAGAGCACGCAAAACTGTTGATTTTTAAAGTTTTTCCGGAAAATAGAAAATTGTGATCAGCCGCATTGACAAGGAAATATGCTTGCATGCGCAGCAGTATTTTATTGGTTTCAGCTGTTCACAAATCACAATGTCTACTAAAGTGTTTATAGCAAATCAATCTAGAATTTTGTTTTTAAAACTTAACTAGATAATTTCTATGTTAAGTAGCCGAATTCCTGGTTTGATTAGGAATATTTATGATTGGCTCAAATTATGAACCAAACGCCTACGAGAAAGATAATATTAACGTTAATTACGCGTAACGAGCATTAATGTTGTAATTTCTTTATCCCAGAAATTCAATAGAGGTATAAAAAAGTAAATCGTCGGAGAAACACTTGAGATTATTCGCTCAAATCTACTAATGCGTTTACTGATAAGCACCGGCCGGTGCCAGATACCTAGGCACCGAAAGATTTCTTAGAAAGTAATAGTGAATGAGAGATGAATCATGCTCCGTGTATAAAGTACGAGCTCGTTAGTTGTATCACACATGGACATGGTGTCTTGGTCTCTCACAGAATACGACCCGCCCCCAAAGGCCTCAAAACTTTATTTTTGACAATTTTGTCATTTTTTGTGATTACTCTTATGTGAATGCTCAGAGCCAGACATGTAACGGTTCGAAATTTTCGGAGGGTGGTCCCTGGCCATTTTTAGCGGGGGAGGGGGGTGAATGACCACTGATTTTTAACCAAAAACGGCCAAAGAACACCTAATAACGGCTAAAAATCGCAAGTTTTTCTAAAAATCGGGGAAGACAAAAATTTTCTGACTCTGGGGGGATGAAGGGACGATCAACTTTGGGTGGGGGATCCTCCCATCCCCCTGTTACATGTCTGCTCAGAGCTATGGGTAACAAACGTTTAAGAATAGTGCTTTCACCCTAATACAAATGATTTGAGTGCTTGACCCCTTTTTGACCTTTCAAGAATTTTCGTCTCCCTAGAATCCCGGCGCTACCCGTGCATGAGTAGCTTGCGATTGCGGAATCCAACTGAGTCTTACAAAAACAGAGCCACCAATAGTTTTCCGAAATAACATACAATTTGCCTGTATGATTTATTGTTTAAAACTATTGATTAAGATTATTTATTTCTTATCATGTTTGCTTTACTTATGCTTCCATCTTATTCTCTTGTAAGATATTTTCTGTTGGGCGCGACGATTGTCATAGGCGCCACAGTTCTGTATGCTGTCGATAGAAAGAGTTCGAACAAATCTACGATAACTGGCAATAACGAAAAATAGTACAATGGCTGCACTTGTTTTTTATTAATACTGTGTGGGTTGCGCTGGCCCATATTCAGGAGGGTAAGGGAGGGCCGATCCCCATGGAAATGAAAAATAACTTGGGAATATCAATAGAGTCCCCCAAAGGGAAAATAAAAATTTATCGAAGCAGGTCTTAAATACCCCCAATAGGTTTTTAGGGTATTTTTGAGATAGGAAAGGCTAAAACTATAGTTTTGGTCTCCTATCCCACTCAGAATCGCTCAAAGTTAAGCCAGATATGTGAATAAGTTAAATTTTTCGGTGCTCCGCGCCGAATCATTCATCTTCTGTATTGATTATCTTTGCAAAACGCAAAGATTAAAGACAAAAACGACAGTTTTGAAATTGTTTGTTAATTGAATGATGTGAAATCATTTTAATAGGTAGTTTGAACGTTAGATTTGTTTTATTTCAGTAGGAAATAAAGTCAAAATTTTTTGAATTTTTTTTCTAAATTTTTCTCGGTGATTGTATAGAGTACGCTCAAAAAGGTCTTTATTTTCGGCTATCCCCTAAAGGTTCTCGAGATATTTGACCTCTAAATTTTCGGCCCTCTCTGAAATAAAATCCTGAATGCAGGCCTGTGTTTGGGTATGTATTTTTGCCACTTTTTTACGATGCGCGGTTATGTATTTAGTCGTTTTTGCTGAATATTTACGTCTAGTTGTTGATTTTTTTGCGCTTGACTACTTTTTGGCCCGCGCCAAATGAACTTTTAATGGGTTTCATTCAAAATGAATGTTTTATGGACAAACAATCGTTTAAAACGGAAAAATTAGAGGTCAACTTCGTACATATTAAATAAATTTTTGTCGTAATAAGATTATCGAGGGCAACTTTGTCGTACTATACTGCGCATTTTTCCAAGTTTCGGTTGCATTTTTATCCCGTATTCGCTTTTAGTTTATGGGCACTCGTGTGTTCCTAGGCGTGTGCAACCATACATGTAACAGGGGGAAGGGGATCCCACTAAAAGTTTTTGTCCCTCCCATCCCCCTCAAAACCGGAAATTTTTAGACCTCCCCCTCCTCCCAATTTTTGAAGAAAATTGAATTTTCTCAGCCCTGTTCAGGTGTTTTTGGCCGGTTTTGGTTTTGACTAAAAATTGTAGGTCATTCAACCCCCTGAATACGGCTGGGACACCCCACTTAAAATTTTGAGCCGTTATGTGTGCAAATGATATAGATTAGGTACATAACATTTTTTCTACAGTTCTTTAATATTCGGAAATTTCTGATATCGATGCGTGGACCACACATAGGCATGGGGTGGTTCCGTCCGACTCATCTCGGATGTCGTGAAACATCCTTTTCTTAAATCCGATAGACCAGTATAATTGAATTTTTGAAGATGTTTTTCACGATCATAGAAATTTCGGAATTTGTTTCATAGATCAATCTGGGTACCCACGTAGTGTGAATAATTTTGTCATCCAAATACGGCTTTTGCTCGATACATATTTCTGTTTATGGGTACCTACCTACCATACATGATCTTGGGGGTTTAGGGGGTTCAACCACACGTGGGCAGCAAAAAAATTCTGGGGGGTGCAAGATTTTTTGAAGGTCAAAAAATGGCCTTAAAAATGGTGGTATGGCGATAAAAACACCATTTTTCGACGTTTCTCATCAAGCACTATCCATTGGCATCAAAAAATTGCGAAAGAAACGGAAAAAAATTTCAAAAATTGAATTCTGGGGGGGTATTTTGGTTTCTGGGGGGTGCATACCCCCAAACCCCCATCCCACGCCCAGGTGTGGGTTCAACCCCTACCCCCCATAAAAATTTTCACCCAACCCCCAGAAAAATTTTTACCCCCCCCCCCCGCTAAAATTTTTTCACCTTCCCCCTTACAGAATTGGTGATTTTTCGAAAGTTCTCAAAATTTTTCTAAAAATTTGTAGTAAAATGCTTGTTAAGCGTTTTTAGCTATCTAACTGCTCAAAAGTGCTAAATTTTCGGCGCTTCCCGCTATTACACTCATATTTTGACTATATTTTGTTCAATTTGTTCCGACTTTTTTGATTTTTTCTCGAAATTTTTGTTGTGTTTTTATGCTCTAGAAAGACAGAACATCGTCAGAAACGCTGAAAAACGATGTTTTTGACGGGTACCTACCATTTTTGGACCCAAAAAAGGCTCTTTATAATTTCAATCCCCCCCAGAATTCCTATGCTGTGCATGTATGGTACCTACTTCTACCAGCTAAATCCATCCATGTGAGAGGGGAGATGGAGGGTATCCCCCACTTAGAGTCGATCACCCCCATCCCCCAAAGCAAGAAAATTTTTGATTCACCCCTCCCTGATTTTTGGAAAAAATCGAATTTTTTTGGCCGGTTTTATGTTATTTTTGACCAAAAATAGAGGTTATTAACCCCTCTAAAAATGGCCGGGGATCCCCTGCCCAGAATTTCTAGCCGTTACATGTATGGCTAAATCACTGCTCTTTCGCAAGCTTATTAGAAAACTGCACAAATATAATTCGAAATTTGTCTTGATTGTGCAAGTCAGTCGAGATTAGCCTATTTGATTGTTTTTGGTTGAGTTAATTTATGATTGTCAATGTGTTCATTCGTTATCTTTCGTGCTAAAATATGTATCACGTTTTTTATCACTTTGTAGAGTAAAATTCTTGCGAACATTGCATGTTTTGTTTAATAGGTATGTAGTGTAGGTGCATTGTTTTCGAAAATTTACCCGTTTTAGCGCAGCTCATTTATCTGAAATAATGTTAGCAATTTCAGAATAGCTAAGCTTACTAAGGGAACGAGAAATAGCTCGTTGTAACCATATGGCCGATTTGTGGATGGTCAGCTGGCCTGTGGGGTCAGGAATTGAGCTTTTCTTGGCCAAAATGACCTACAAAACTGATATGAGCGCTATTATTGCATAGTTTTCGGTCAATTTAGAGTACTTAATGAAATTTCCATCCATTTTCGCCTTCATTTTTCCGAGAAAATTCCCATTTTTTCTAATCTGGAGTTCTAGACCAGACGTATTCTTGGGGGTAACCCCCATAATGGCAACTGACCCCCCCCCGCAAAACGGCTGCGACGCCCCCAGAATTGTCGATTTTTTGTAAAAGTTGCAAAAAGTGTATACCCTCTTAAGCGTGCCATATGCACATTTTTTGACTATTCCGTTCAATTTACCCATTTTATTAAATTTTTCCGAGATTTTTTAACGATATGTTCTAGAAAAAGCGAGCATTGTCTGAAACGTCAAAAATAGTGTTCTCGACGTGTACCCATCGTTTTTAGCCCAAAAAGGGCATTGTTTGAAAAATTGTTGGGCCTTACTCCCCCGAACTCATGCTGTACATATATGGTCTAGACCCAAAACCCCTCACGTCCATGTCTGGTCGTAACTAGTGTTGTAAAAGATATCTTTATCTTTATCTTTTTAGCAAGATAAAATAAGATATCTTTATCTTCATCTTTTGAAAAAATCACAGGCTATCTTTGTCTTTTTTTGATAGGAATTTATCTTGCAAAAAAGATAAAGTATGTACTTAGGTTAGCATGTAATCCAAAATGCAGGTTTGACGTGAAATACATTTAGACGCATTCAAGTTTTATTGTAATACAAGAAAAGAAATGAAAACGATTGTTTAAACCCTACTACTTGCGGCCCAAAATGATGCCGGTATATCGACCTAAGTAAGCGGCAGTGATACCGATCTAAGCGGGAGTTCTACTACTAGCACCCAAGTTAATCTAAGTCTAAGCTAAAGAAAAATAGAAAAGTTTGAAAAAATCAATTACTGTTGCGACTATACTTTGTACAGGCGCACAGAGCAGGGTTCTGATGCTTGTGAAACGAAAGAAGTGACTCGCTGTCTGCCAGTAGTAGTAGTACGTGGGTCAGTCAGATATCGCGGGTAAACCCCTAAACCTACGTTTATGTGTGCTTAATGCCTATCACACTCTTTGATCTCAGTTGTAAAAATTAAGGTATTCAGTTGGCTGCTTTACATCACCCACTCTCGTTTATTGCACTTCACAAACTCATTCTCCTGGGTCCAGACGACCATATTTACATATGTACACTTTTATCTTTATCTTTTTGGTTCCTATATCTTGCAAAATATCTTTATCTTTATCTTTCTTAATTTTTTTATCTTTGTCTTTATCTTTATCTTCTAGATTTCTAAAATTTTAACTTTATCTTTATCTTTTATCTTGCGAAAAATCCGTATCTTTTTCAACACTGCACGCACATGAGCCAATGATTTCTCATGATTGGAAGGGGCGAATAGGCTGACGTGGTCAAACATTGAAAGGAATCATTTATACATAAACTTAAGATGAATTAAATGTTTTTCGGCTTATTAACCCTTTTATGCTATTTTGGTAATACACTTGAATATTCTGGCGTTTATATTCTTTTTTTTGCCATACCACCATTT
>JAVLUZ010000278.1:0-63226 GCA_036768485.1 Mermis nigrescens
GCTGAGAGTGCGTGCAAGTGCATGAATATGCACGTAGAGGCACGTAGCTGGCCGTCATATTTTGGGGGAGAAACATCAATTTTGGGGGGAACAAGCCCAAAATAGTACAAAATAACGTATAAAAAGTCAGACTTTGGGGGTTCGACCCCATTCCCCACAGAGCTACGTGCCTGTGTATGTATATCATGCCTTCAGTCATCCAAGCATAAATGGCAAGGCAGTTTCTATGAGATGAAATTCGAGGAAAGCGTCTGCTTTTCTTTTGGGATGCTTATTGCTTACCTATTCAAGAGTCGGATGCGAAATTCATTTCACTATACGTATTTATGTAATGAAAAAAATGGTAGTATGGCGAAAAACTCCATTTTTAAACGTTTCTCATCGAACACTATTGGCATCAAAAAATCGGGAAAAAATTTTAAAAATTGAATTCTGGGGGTATTTTTTTGGGGTGCATACCCCACGTGTGGGTATTACCATATATGGGCGTCTGACAATGCATGGGCAGCTACCGAATTCTGAGATGGAAAATTATAAATACCAAAATCAAATTCTGGGGGTATAACTGGCAAAAATAAAAAAGTTCCCTATGCCCATGTGTGATTTGAACTGCACGTACCCCTAGAAATTCATTTATTCTCTCGATTGGCGCTGTTTTGACACCAATCAATGAGAAACGTCGTTACAGCACTCCTGAAAGGACAAGGACGGACAGGTTGGCCCTTAAAGTGTGCTACCGAGTCAATGCTCCAGTTATGAAGCAGTAAACATATGTACCTCTTTACTCGATCAAAAAACTTCTGCCATATAGATTAATAAATTAGTTTTCAGCGGAAATTATGAAAAATCGGACGAAAAAATCAAAAATTCGCAGGTCGGATTGATCAATTTTATATAGGTAAATTAGAGTGATAAAGACCATCTTTTGACTTAATCAATTTCAAGAGCACGTTCTAATCTCTAAAACATACTGAAGTGATGATGTATGTAGATATCGGAATCCTATCATCGCGGTTTATTAGCGATACGGCTAAGCTTAATAGCCGACGATACATTTCCATAGCTACAAAAGCAATTACAACAATAACAATGGATCAATGACATAAAAGATTGAATGCAAATCGTCATGTGCACGCACGTTTACAAAATAATACATAAACAGATGCATCTACAACACAACTATATTCAGGATTCGGCCTAGAGGCGACGGACCCAACAGATTGGTCAATATCTCGGAAAATTCGTCGAGGTAGCTCACATCACCAGTACCGCATTTTCCAATATCAATCTAAAGGAGTTACAGATTTCGAACTTTATGAAAAACTTTTTCACTTAGAGAGGCTATAAAAATGCACACGTGGGCGTGGGGGTTCGAAGTATGCAACCCCCAGAAATCAGAATACCCCCAGAAATTTTTTTGCTTTTTTAGCAATTTTTTGATGCCATTGGATAGTGCTCGATGAGAAACGTCGAAAAATTGTGTTTTTTCGCCATACAACCACTTTTAAGGCCATTTTTTGACTTTTGAAAATTTTTTCACCCTCCCCCCGAAATTTTTCCACCCCCAGAATTTCGGTGCTGCCCACCTATGTAAAAATGTAATTTTTTGATCGCGCTTGAGCTAAAATGATGGAACATACAGGGTGTCCATCTAACTGTTCAATACGTTTTTTCATAATAACTTCGTAAATTCTTATCATTTTTTAATAAAGTAACTGACAAGGTTTGATCAGCTTTGCTCATCCATTGTGTTAACTACAGAACTTAGTGTAAACCTTGGATTTCTGATTGTCTTTCCTTCAAAAATTAATGTATTTTGCGATCAATGCATAGCCCACGATTCAAGGCACTCAAGCAATAAAAGATAATGCATTTTGAGTATCTGAATGTTTGTGAATCAATAAAAAATTGTTAAATGGGTTTACACAAGTTCATGAGAAATCGCTGTCAAAAGTCATTAGGTACGACAATTTTTGCATAGCGAAGAAAAGTTAGTTCTGTAAGAATGAGCCAACGCGAGATAATATTCCGGAAACTCAGGTGGGGCTGCCCATAAAAGCTCAGGTTTACATAAACTCCTGTAGCTTATATCATGAACGAGCAAACGCGACCAAATCACGTCATACAGTGTCCCACTAAACCTCACAGCTATGTCCAAAAAAGCATAATATAAAATATTAGGAATTAGCCGAGTTATTATGAAAAACAGTTGGGATCACACCTGGGCGTGGGGGGGGGAGTTTGGGGGTATGCACCCCCCAGAAACCAAAATACCCCCCCCCAGAATTCAATTTTTGAAAAATTTTTTTCGTTTTTTTCGCAATTTTTTGATGCCAATGGATAATGCTTGATGAGAAACGTCGAAAAATGGTGTTTTTATTGCCCTACCACAATTTTTAAGGCCAATTTTTGACTTTCAAAAAATCTTGCACCCCCCCCAGAATTTTTTTGCTGCCCACGTATGGTTGGGATAGTTAGGTGAGACACTCTGTGTTTTACATCAGGCGCGAAGCGCCGATAACTTGAAGGTTTTAAGACAAAGAAATCCAATTTTTCCATCTTTCTTTACATTATCTTACCTTTCACAACTTTCTCTCCGGCCAAGGAGGAGCGGCGGCCCCTTAAGTACGGCCCTGCCTACATGCATAAGTACACAAAATAGTGATACACTTTTTCTTCACAAAATCAACATAGGGGATCAAAAGAAAGAGAATAAAGATGCTAGCATTATAATGTGTTTGATTGTAATTAGGCCCTGAATTTCTAACTAACGTCTTTACCATACATGGGCAGCACTCGAATTCTGGGGGTCAAGAGCACACATGGGCATGAGGGGTTGGAGGATATGCACCATACGTGGGCAGCAAGAAAACTCTGGGAGGGTACAAGATTTTTCAAAGGTAAAAAAATGACCTTAAAAATGGTGGGTGGTATGGCGAAAAAACACCATTTATCGACGTTTCTCATCGAGCACTATCCATTGGCATCAAAAAAATTGCGAAAAAAAAACGAAAAAATTTTAAAAAATTGAATTCTGGGGGGGGGTATTTTGATTTCTGGGGAGTATTTTGGTTCCTTGGAGGTGCATACCCCCAAAAACCGCCCACGCCCAGGTGTGGTATTTACCCCGACAGAAGGCCGACCCAGAATTTTGGTGCTGCCCACCTATGGTTAGGATCAGATAAATTGCCGAAAATGTTACAAAAAATAGAATTCTGGGTATCTACAGTAATATGGGGGTTTCAACTTCTGGGGAACGGGTACAAACCACTAAACTTCCCCATGCCCCATGTCCTGTGTGGTCTCTACTCTACCATACATTATTCTGGGGCTGGGGTAGTTTGGAGGGATTCAGCCCAAGAAATTTTGTCACCCAGCAGAATTCGCGATTTTCCAATTTCTAAAATTCATACAAAAAATGCGTTTTCGATGTTTTTAACTATCTGTCCGATAGAATGTCAAATTTTGAACGCTTCGTGCCATAGGCTCATTTTTAAGCAATATTTTGTTCAATTCACTCGATTTTTTTAATTTTGAAATTTTTTCGTTTCTTTGTTCCAGCAAGACAGAGAATCGTTATAAACGTCAAAAAATATGTTTTTAATGCGTAGTGATGCACATTTTGAGCCCAAACTGGCATTTAAAAATCTCTAGAATCTCATTAGGCAATCAGAAAACCATTTAAGGCTTCACTTGCATCTACTTACACGGATCAATCATTCACTAATCATCATAAAAAACCATTCCATGGTTAGTCCTGTGATCTTACGATATCGCAGTTGTCGCTTCGGCCTATGCTCTTCGTCGACTAGAATCAGAGGAACTGTAAATAATACTCGACTGAACTATCTGTAGAAATCTTTTTAAAAAACAATGAAACACATGTGCATGAGAAATTGTATAGCTGAATAACATACTCATATTCTAACGTTAACTCGGAAGTCCTTTGACAGAAAAACCTTTATTTTAATTTTTATTTCTTATTAGTCTTTATATACAAGTCATATAAAATTTCGGGAGGAGAATGTGTGGGTTAATGGCCTATTTTTCTCAAAACAACAAAATTGCATCATTGCTGAATAATTGTTTTTGTTCAAAAATAGCCTAAGGAAAGTATGGTTTTCAAAAGTCATAATAGCGAAGAGTACCTCATTTTCCTCCCAGTGTGCATGTGTGATCATACTAAGCACTTTTGCACAAAGATAACCAGGTAAGCGTTTTATAAGACTTACATGTAATAGGTTAGCAGTCTAGTCCTAGTGCCCCAGCGCGGGGACTTACGGTCAGGGCTCCGGCCTAGATTGAGAATTTTGTTTCGGAACATTACTAATTTCTGATTATGAAATCCGTGCGTGAAAAGCAACGCCAGTGTGAAGTGAGGTTAAATATTTTTAATGATAAAAGCAATATGTAAGAGGTTTCAGTAGATGACAAATATTAATAAATAATTCATAACGATCACGTTTACGATTGAGAATAAGTTTAAAATATATCTGGACGAAATCAATCCTATAGCCCAGACGGTCGATTTTGCAAACTTATTATGGAATTATTTCGGAAAAAACGAAAAATTGATGATTATTACGGTCCACCTAGGCTCGAAATTGTGAAATTATGTTCATTGTCGCCTAATCATTGTCTAGCAGAGGCCCCTCCGATACTAAATAGCGTGGGGCATGATGCTAGGCCTCCAAAACTACACCTCGAATCGTTGATTGAATCCGGTCCCAACTGCTCGGACAACTTCAGATCTGTTTATCCGCCACGATTAACTCGAGCAAAGCGATGTACGTTTACAAAAATTTTATTGTGCAAATGAAAAATCTTCCTTTTACGATAATTGAGAGATCTAGCAAATAGATGAGTATCATTTATCGCTTGAGGAATCATTAAAATTACGGCTAAAGTATCTATCTAAAACAATTAACAGACATAAGAGAGCTATTTATAAACAATTTTCATCAAATCAGCCGTTGAAATGCGATCTTCAGATTTTCAAGATTTAGATACTCTTCATAAAAGTACTAGCAAGCAATTTCGGGCAATAATCTTGGAGAAGTTAAAGAACATATGAAAACGGGTTAAACAACAATCCGACATAATATAGTGCACTAAACGTTTAACCCTTTGTAAAATCTTGACCGCGTGCAAATTAGTGCATAAATCAAACACTAGACGCCGTTTAAACACGCACGCTGAGGTATCCCCATAAAAGGACATTTTGAAAGCATATCCCCTCGAACAGGAAAAAATAGTCGATATCAAACGCTTTGCGCTAATAATTTTGGTAGAATTTTTATTGAATAATGTCGCTTTTTAAACTAAGAATATAGAAATTGATAATTATAAAGAAAATTTTGACTTTAAGACAAGACACAATTTCAGGCGTTTTAAGTAAAAGGAACGTAAAATTCTTATTCCGACGCGAAGCATCGACAAAATTTCGACTCTATTATTGCCTTTGCCCTCAGAAATAATGCAGAAAACGTTGCGTGAGTTCAAAATCACTGGACAATACCTGTCTGGTTAACCCTTTAGCGAGGGGATAATACCCCTCCCCTATGTACGTACGTACTGATGTGTATTGAAGAGATAAATCATCTTAGGCAGGGGCGTACGCAGGATTTGAGGAGAGCATACGTGGGCAGCAAGAAAATTCTGAGGGAGGGGGTGTGTGCAAGATTTTTCAAAGGTCAAAAAATGGCCTTAAAAATAGTGGTATGGCGAAGAAAACACCATTTTTCGACGTTTCTCATTGAGCACTATCCATTGGCATCAAAAAATTGCGAGAAAAAAAATTTCAAAAATTGAATTCTGAAGGGTTATTCTGAATTCTGGGGTGGGTTATTTTGGTTTCTCGGGGTTGCATACCTCCAAACCCTCTCCACGCCCAGGTGTTGAGGAGGGGAGGGGGAAGGGGTTAATTCGAGATTAATGACCCTAAATTTCGGGATATGTTCGCCAAGGCATTAAATAAAGTGCATTTTCTGACATTTCCGAACATGCTCTACCTATTAAGCTCAAAAAATCAAACGTTTAAAAAATTATTTTCTCCTAATAAGCTATTAAAAATGACGTGTTTTGGCCGCGCTTAGGCCTAAAGTAACGAAAATAATGATTCTACGGCGCGAAGCGCTGAAAAATTTTGAGATTTTTCGATAAAGAGATGCCAATTTTCATGCATTTTACGGGAGGGAAAAACGGCCGCCCCCTGCGTATGCCCATATCCTAAGTATTGTGTTCACTGACATGAAACAAAAAGCATAATATGTGCATGAAACGAGCAAGGATACGACGATATGTTTTTATCCTAGATTATACGAAAAAGGATGAACGCTGCAAAATACAACAAATTAGGGAGAAGACGAATGAACAGGTCACTCAGGATTACGTTAAACAAGGATTACGTTCGGCGAAAGTTATTGGTCGATCCAGCGTTAGCAACGAGGTGCGAGGCATAATCAAGAAATTGTATTCGTTATTTCGTTTCGAGAAATGTATCGGAAGTACGGTTTTACCTTTGACAAACATCATGCAAAGGCTAGTTATTGCCACAGGTATTTGCGAAAATACCGTGAGAAAAATTATTTTGAAGCCGTTTCATAAGCGATCACGTAAAGAGAGGAAGTGCAAAATTGATGCATTCGATAGGGACGTCATCAGACGAATTATACATCGAATGATGAAAAGTGGTGAAATAGTGACTACAGAGAAAGTCACTTCAAAAGTTAAAGAGAACTTAAATTTGACAGTGTCTCGCGCGACAATATGGCGTGTCATAAGGAAAACCCGTTTTTCCTACGTGAAAAATAATAGCACGCGACTTCACCAATTTGCAAATCCAACCGTCATGACACGTCATTCGGCATATTTGCGAAATATAACGAAATTGAGAAATGAAAATATACCTATTTATTACCAGGACGAGACGTGGATAAATGAAGGGCACACAGTCCCAAAAGTTTGGGCAGACATGGCAATTCGAGAAGATCCTAGAGCTGCTTTCGTTCCCGAGTCAGAGTTTGTTCTCGGAGTAATGTCGAAAATAGGTAGAGGTTCGCGGTTAATTATTTCGCATATCGGCTCAGAGGAAGGCTTTGTCGACGGTGGATTAGATATTTTCCGGTCAAAAAAAATGGTGATTACCATTTCGAAATGAATGCAAAGCATTTTGAAGAGTATATTGAAAAGATTTTGCAAAAACTTCCAGAAAAAAGTGCCTTGATACTAGATAACGCCCCTTATCATTGCAGAAGATCCAGGCGAAAGATAACAGTCAATTCAAAAAAGGAGACATGATAGAATTTTTGAAAAGCAATAATATTTCATTCAATGAAACAATGAATAAAGAAGCACTTTTCAATTTGCACATAAAGTATAACCGGCTCAACAAGGATGCGTTTGTCGTTGAAGAAATAGCAAAAGCACTTAACAAAATGGTTTTATGGCTCCCACCCTACCATTGTGAACTCAATCCTATCGAACTCATATGGGCAAGCGTTAAAACTAGAGTTGCGAAACGAAACACGACGTTTAAGATAAAAGACGTCGAAAAATTATTCGTGGAAGAAGTTTCCCGCATAAGAGCAAGTGACTGGAAAAATGCAGTAGATCACGTGAAAAAAATTGAAAGAAAACATGTCCGACCCGACATTGCACCCGATTTTTCAGATGTAATTATATCGTTAGACTCTGACAACGATGATGACGACGAAAATAGGGTTTCAAATATGACTTATTTCAACCCATTATGGAATATTGAAGACAGCGAAGGCGAGGAGTCGAGCCGAGATAATGATTTTTACGGATTCAAAGATGTATCAAGCGGAGAAAATGAGTTTTGATGAAATTATTGTGAATCCTTATTTTAGGCACTTTGAAATAGATTAGATTTTTGCTGTAGGCTTAAATAAAATATGGTACATAGCTTCACACTTAATTTATGACTCTGAAGTAGTCCTTGAATCATAGGTGCACAAGGTCAGGGCCGGCAGAAGGGGGTGAAATCTCAAAAATCCATTTTTGTTTTAAGGATCAAAATGGTCAAAATAGCCTATAGAACGTTTTTCCGTAGTAATATCGCATTTTGAAAGCAACTTTAGTTTATTTTGACTGCATTATATCACTTTTAACACAAACAATGCAAAAATTCATCAAATTTGGGCGTTTTCGAGTAAAAAGTACTCAAAAGTACTAATTTGACGCGAAGGGCCGGAAAAATTTTGACGTTTTTTTGCTTTGGACCTCATAGATGATGCAAAAATTTTCCATCAGCTCAAAATCTGCGGACAGTTCCTGTCCAGCTGACCCTTCAGTGGGCGTAGTATCCCCTCACCCCCTCCCCTATGTGCATGTGTGACTTGAATAAGCTAATAACCATAAAATAAATATTTTAATTATACTGAGATGATGTTAAACTTTACTTGATATCTGACAGGACGCTAAAGCAAGCAAAGCGTGGCAGTAGAGCATAACGATTAAAAGCCAACGAAAGTACTGCAATTCGCATATGATATTCCGTCGTACCACAGGACGCAGTCATGCAAACGATTCGAAGCCGTCGAATCAAATTCCAACAGCGTGCAGATCATCCTAAAGTCGATTTAAAATACGATTGATAAATGTAAAAAAACATAGAAATATGAAGTGAAGGACAATGCTATATGTAAACTCGCATTAAAACGGACTTACGAAAAGGCTGCACTGCAAACTGACTGGCTAAAAATAATTAAATAAATGTTAATTATGAAATTCGTCATTTTCAGAAAAAAATTTCTTTCAACTAGGTTCTCACAAAAATTCAGAATTCTCTTAACTGTAATACTACCTTTTCAGAGCTTCAAGGCAAAAATCGAATCTTTTATCGCCCCTCTTGAAATAATCTGTTAGATGATAAAATGAAAAGCGGTATATACTAACTTCTAGAGAATTTGCTACTTATGACGGCAACAGCAATGATAATGATCGTAAAAATTACAATAATGCATTTCCTATAATTTAATAACTTCAACTATCGAACATTCGATAATGCCATAAAGATAAAAAAGGTGGCAGCTTAAATTTGAAAATCATAGTTTAAAAAGTTGAAAGCGAAAATTACTTTAATTTTGTTTCGTAAGTCATTATAAAAACCACTTTACTCAGCGTACTATTTATAGTCAGGCCCGCATCCGTGATTTTGTTCCGGAAGGGGGGTCACGACCACACATGGGCGTGGGGGGGTTTGGGGGGTATGCACCCCCCAGAAGTTGAAATACCCCCCAAGAAAATTTTTTTTTGCTTTTTTAGCAATTTTTTAATGCCATTGGATAGAGCTTCTTGAGAAACGTCGAAAAATGGTGTTTTTTTGCCATACGACCACTTTTAAGACCATTTTTTGACCTTTAAAAATTCCCCCCCAGAATTTCGGTGCTGCCCACCTATGGTCACGACTAAATTTTTTTGAAACATAAGGGTGGACCATAGACAAATTGAAAAAAAGACGTTTTACGATCACTAGAGCTATACAATTTGTAAATTTTGCTTCCCAGGTAACTTTGGTTAGAATTCAAGGAACTCCTTCTTCTAGGGCTGAAGGAGTATGAAATAGCGCGCTCAAGCGCCGAAAATTTTGTTGCCTTATTTTGGTTCTGAAACAATTCTCTGCGTAATATCTGCAAAAACAAAAGACATAGATGCAAAATATGCTTTAGGTTGTATGAAGTCGAATTTGGAGTGGTTTAACCGCGCGTTTGGGACTAAATAGATTAGGTACAATGAATAATTGTGATATTCGGCGTGAAAAACCAAAAATTTCTGTGACTTTTCGCTGGAAAAAGCGAATGGGGAAGTAAAGGAAAAATCATCCTCAAATTTAATTTCGGGCGGGGGGCTGCACGTGCCCCCTTATCTCCACTAGATACAGGCCTGTTTATAGTCTTAGGCTTACTTGGTTGTTAGTCTATTACTCCCGACTAAATAGATCGACATGCTACGCATTGAAATCTGCATAAATTTGCAAATGTATTAACTTCGTCAGAACTTTTAGAAAAATGATCATCGCATTCAAGCCCATATCCAGGATTTTGGTTCGGAGGAAAACGGCACGACCAAGATTTTTTAAAAACAAGAGGGGACCAAAGGATGAATTAAAAAAGCCTTTTAAGACCACCAGAGCTGTACACATTATAAAATTTTGCTACCCAGGTGCCTTAAATATGGTGAGAATTCATAGACACACTCTTGAACAAATCTCATTTTGTGCATTAAACCTGTACAGAACAGATGGCATATGTATAGGTGCAAAATACGCTTTAGGTTGTATGAAGGCTAAAAATGGAGTGTTGCTGTTGATTTTCCTGATAGAATTAGGCTTGCAAAAAACTGATAGGTTTTTGTTAAACCTATTTTCTGGGTATTTCTGCAAATTCGGACATCATTAAGTTACTCCATGCATAAGTTGTTAGAGGGCGCATCACTTAAAAGTTTAAAATTCGATACCCAGAAGTGAAATTCTGTTACCTGTTTTCAAGTGTTTAGCCTTAAAAATCTAAGCTGGGCTCACCTCTTTAGGCCACTTTCTGCTGCTGATGTGATTGCGATCAAATTAAAACGTCTTAATATGGAAAAATTCGCAGGTAAGCAGAATCAGCTAGGTACAAATATTTTGATAATAGGTATCGATCTGCCAAGAACCTCTAGTCGAAATGAAAGCGATGTTCGTGCCCTAGACTACGACGACAAAATCAGCCAGAAAAAACAATGGCCCGCCATCCACGAAAAATCTAAACGACCGCCGCAATAACTTAATAACAGCTGCCCAATCTAGGTCGGCCGACGTCGAGGACAGGCCGCGCCGCTGCAGCTGGTCGGGCTGACTAGGCTTCTGATTTGATAAACTACAGTAAATCGAAGAAAATGTTGCTACTGTAGCCTCTTAAAACAATCGTCAAGAAACCTCAAAGCTAAATGAAACAGACTATAAGCATTTTCATCGACAGTTAGCCTAAAGTTACGATAATTATATATCATATCAATGCTATAATCGCAATCTGTCAGCTTATTGTCGGAAATAGTTTAAAAATTTATGACCGAAGTAGTGTGAAACAGACTATAATGTATGTATGAATGAGTTCACATTTAATCCGTCTTTCATTGCGCATGCAATTCGCTTGGCAAACAGACTTTCTTATTACTGTAGCATTTGATTTCTTCATTGCTCCCTGGGCAAACTATTCAAAATTTGTTCCTGCTCCGCCAAGCAAGGGAAAATTCTAGTGTTACAGTAATAAGTGAATCACTTTTCCGAAATTGGAGAAAACATTAACAAGGATCATAACAAACATTTTGCGGACAATCAGAAAATGATAAAGCACAATCAAAATTGTAATAGAGCGATAGGAATACATAAACAATTTAAGGTGACAACAATCAATGATTTGCAGACGAATAGATAATAATGTACAACACAATAAAAACCGTAACAGGGCGATTGAATATATTATCGTGATTGGAAAACTACGTCAACAGAAAGAGCAGGTACATACCTTCGCACAATTAAAATCACATACAATTTACTGTAAGGTGTGTGACGGATTTGCATCGAACCATTGCCTTGCTTGCTAAGCCATGCTGGTATTCAAACGTTCGGTTGGCTTGCCACTAGTGATCGACCGGGGCGAGTTTTGTGGCCGGGGCCGGGGCGGTACCAGGGCTGAAAAAAATCCCGGGCGAATTCTAGAATAGTTCTATGTTCCAGATTTCAAAAAACAGCGTTTTTATGCGATTTAAAGCAGGTATCTTTACCTAACATAAAAGTTGAAAAACAGACGGAGGAATAAATTCGTTATAACTGATTTTTCAATTTCTTGAAAAACACCCATTTTTCGGGTTTCTAATCATCACGAGCATTGCTAGAAACCCAAAACTGGCCGCGGAAGCCAGTTTTTCATATGCAAATTAACCTAATTAACATAGTATGCAAATTAGTCTAATTAGCATATTGCAAACTTGTTTCATGGCAAGTCTTGGGTTCATCGCGCTGCTCATGATGATTAGAAGCCCAAAAGTGCTGTTTGAGGCTTCAGATTGGTGTCAGGGGATGATCTAAGCCTAAGCCAAAGATGGGGCAAAAATTGCTTCGCTCGCTTCGCTCGTCAGCAATTTTCGCCCCATCTGACTCGAGGCTTACATCATCCCCTGGCACCAATTTGAAGGCACATAACTAAGCCTAAGCCTAAGCCAGTGCTAAGCTCAACTTAGTGATCAGAAAACATATTGTTTACACCACTCACTATTCTAATCCTCCACTTCGTCAGGCCTTTGTCACAATTTTCAATTAGCGATGTGCGATTGGTGGAGCATCAAGATGAGTGAAAATCAGTAGCAGTATAGATTTTCGGGCGCGGAAAAAAAACCAGAACGTTCTAGCTGCTAATCTGTTGAAAATATGATATTGTTAAGTGTTCGCAGAATTAGTGGTATCAGCCGAAATTGACGAATCCAATGACTTTCTGTACGGGTATACTCGAAATCTCAAAGAATGCATGCTGGCATAAGCACACTCAAACTCGTCCTGGCTGTCGGTGCCTTCCGCTTCTTCACCGCATAGCGATTCCTTACAGATTCACCAGTCAGTACGTACATTGAATAAAATTAGCAATGCGCGCGGGAGCATTGCATCTTCCTTTTATAGGTAATTTTTCCTGTCATACTAGAAAATTTAGCGCGAATCAATTTGATTTGCTGATGACGGATTTCGCAAAGGTCAGTAAAAAAACAAAGTTTTGCGCTTTTTCCTACCAATCGCACGTCAGCCTCTTAAATGTTGTCCAATCCGATCGTCGCCTGTAGTGAAGATAGAAAGTAGTTCGATTTCTGTGATACAGTAATATTTGTGATTAGATGATTTTCATAAAGGAAGGTACTTGATCAAATGCGTCAAGGCTTTACTAAGATAAGTAAAAAGACCAAACTTGTGTTCAACAGATTTTCACTAATACCATATTCTATTGTTTCTATAAGTACGTTCCTCACTAATGTTTATGTCCCTCCTACATCCGTACCAATCATTTCGGATCATGTAATCGTCTGTTTCATTGAACTTTGAATGTCCCTTATTTATCCGGACAAACCTATTGGGGTTGAAAATTACCTCCCTCATAATTTTATGTAAATGTCCTTTAAACTAATGCGGTAAACGTGATATTCTACAGTATAATGAGTTACAAGGAGTCAAACACATCCGCCTAATGGTGTTATCAATTACCTACTTCATGATTTTATGTAAATGTCCTTTAAACTTATGCTATTTACTTTATATTCTACAGTATAATGAAACACATCCGCATGTCTGTTTTTTATTCCATATAGTCTGTTTCATTGTACTTTCAGCGTCCAACATTTAGCCGCACACACCTAATGGGGGTATAAATTACATGGTGTTATCAATTACCTACTTCATGATTTTATGTAAATGTCCTTTAAACTTATGCTATTTACTTTATATTCTACAGTATAATGAAACACATCCGCATGTCTGTTTTTTATTCTATATAGTCTGTTTCATTGTACTTTGAACGTCCCACATTTACCCGCACCCACCTCATAGGGGTAAAAATTACCTACTTCCTGGTCCTTTACACTAATGTAGTAAACATGATATGTTACAGTTTAATGAGTTACGAGGAGTCAAACACATCCGCATGTCTCTTTATTATTCCAAATAAACTTATCACATGACTAATCGGTTCAGGATCGCTTCACTCTTTCTCTAATTCTGCTTCGCCTTTCCTCTGTCATATTTCCATCAGCTTTGCAGCTTGAACGTTCCGGTTTTCTTTCCGCGGCTGCCACTTGGCTGGTCTCCGTTTGTTCTAACACCTCTATGCTTCTCCTATCGCGGTTCGCTGGTTCCGAAACTCATTTTTCTCGAATGATACCCCAGACGGAAAAGCCTTTGATTGAAAAAAGATTTTCAAAAAATTTTATTTAAAAAATTTTCAAAAAATTTTATTTTCCTACTTTCATTTTCCGTCTGTTTTTTCAACTTTTATATTCAAAACTCCTACTTGAATTCGCATTAAAACGCTATTCTCACCTTAATCAAAATTATCTTTGACCTCAGTGCGGCTTCAGATTGGTGCCAGCGGATGATCTAAGCCTAAGAAAAAGATGGGGCGAAAATTGCTCTGCTCGCTTCGCTCGTTTCGCAATTTTCGCCCCATTTGTCTCAGGCTTACATCATCCCCTGGTACCAATGTGAAAGCACATACTAAGCCTAAGCCTAAAAAATAAATATTAGAAGAGACATAGGAAGAAAATGACACTAGCACCCTTATTTGTCAAAATATACGTAATCCTTCCCTTTCGAACTAACTCTAACAAAAAAGATTGATCACCGGATGGTTTACATGACGATTATTATAATTACTGAAGTGTAAATTCTCACTCACTTTTATCTCTTGATTTCCATGCTGATCCAGACAGTTGTACGCCTCTCAGCAGTCGCTGGATAAAAGTTTGTATTATCAATAGTTTCGAGTGTTTGATTAATGTGCCATGTCGAAACGAAATCTGATGATAAAAATTCGTATATCAATAGTTTCAAGCTTTCGACAAATGTACCACGTCAAAACGAAATCTGATTTCCGTATCAATAGCCCCTGTCAAAACAGTTAATTTCAATGCTCCGCCACACCTATCAGATTTTTAATCCGGCTCCTTCGATACTAATTGACAATCTTATACCAATTGTCAGTGTTTCGCCGAATCGTCGGATAGTTATTTAATTTCTGTAAGATTAAGGTACATTCTTAGATCGAACACAGCAACTGCGGAAAGCATAACAATCTTGATCACAATCCCATATACAAAATGCGTATTACACAGCAGCACGGTAGAGCGTAAACAACCGGAATAAGCAATTCTCGCGTCCGAAAAACTTAAATCACTCATATGATTGATAAAAAATTTGCGTAGAAATGCAACGTCGACTTCCACGTGAGCATAAGGTTACTAATCTAAAACTATCCGTAATAAATAATTCACGCGACCAAACAAGCGCCTATTACGTAAATCACTCACGATAATAAAAAATTTGCATAGAGAACCTACATCGACTTCCACGCGAGCAAAAGAATACTAATTAAAACCCTACAGTACATAAAGAATTGTCGCTCAGATGTGTTCCACAGATCACCTGCCTGTGATGTTAAGCACAACTTTTATCCAATGCACTAGGAACAGAGTGTTCTATCAAGGCAACAGTAAATACGCCTAACTTACATTCTTTTATAATAGTCATGTAAACTTACATCGACCGATCGCAGTGTATGTACATTTAAGTACATGCAAATGTTCGTGTCAAGCTATACATATGAAACCAATAAATGCGATTGTAGTGATAGTTCTGTACCTATGTATGTACGTCTCTTGGTAGTGAAACGTAGCTAATTTGTGTGTCACATATGTTCGAATTAACCACTAAGATTCTTCTTGATACGGCGCGATTCACTAATAGATTTGACACATCAATCGTCAGCATTAACGCCATTGCCTTCGCTAATGAAGGTTCATATTACCTATGTACCTAGTTACATACCTATCTACACAAGACAATTTGATCAATCATTGCGACGATTTTCGCAGTCGCTCTTCCCTAAACATTGCGTACCTACATACAAACAAACGTATGCATCAGTATACATTAGATCAATCAATCGCGCCGTTTACCACAGTCATTTTCCCATGCTTTGTGCTTCTATCACTTTACAACTTCATTCCGCAATTTCTCCCCTTCTAAATGCTTTCCGTCGATAATTTCTTTTGAATATCTTCCTTACAACTGCTCATCTTTTGATAAATCTCCTATTAATTTAAATTCTGTGACTTCTATCTATTCTAGAATTAAGCCATCAATGAGCAAGTGTTAATTTTGAGAACTGTACTGATTAGACCATATGTTTACTTACTTAGTCCTTGTTATAACTTTGTTACTGCGTATAAATGAGCTTTTACTGAATAAATGTTCAGGAAAATCTGCATATTTTCGATTCCTCCATTTAAGTTATTTAAACTAAATGCTACTTTTAACTCATTCATTCATAGCTATGGCTAAAAGATTTAGAATTGACAAATACGTTCTATTTCTAGCTGGAAATAGTACGTTTTCAACAAAGTATTTTTACAAAAACACTTTTACATTTAATTGAATGGGAACCACATGCTTTCAAACGCGTTTCTTGTGTAATAGTTATCAGGATGGAGATGAATTATAGGCGAATGTAGACTATGCTGCAGAATTGTGTCCGATCCAATAAACTAAATATGTCTCAAATAGTTTCCTAAGGTCCAGAGTTGAGGGAGGTGTGAAATCCCAAATTGGAGGACCAGAAAATTAAGTGGTGGACTATTATTAGCTGACTCTATTTCGTTGTACAAGCTTCTTGTGCTTCTACAAAGATCTCTGAAAAGCTCTTTGTATGAGCTAACAAATTTTTTCAGCTATAATATGTAAATATATTTTTAAACATACACATTTTTGCATACTATCAGTATGTGACAGTGTTTTTTGTACAATGTACCTTTGTATATACATGAACAAAGATGGTCCCCAAAAGTCTTTGTACATTTTTTACTCACAAATCTTTGGTTACTATAATATGGTACAGTGGCGATTTTAGTGCGGTAAAACAGGGTCTTTTGACTTTTGATTGTATATTTTAGCTAATTTCTGGGTTTCTAACGCCAAAAATTACTGAAATTGTCTCAAAGAGGGCTCGAAGCGCCTAAAAATTTGACATTTTTTCATTCTAAATACAAATTTTGCCATGGTAAAGATATGTAGGACAGATAATTTTTCATATCGGAGCGCAGCGCCGAAAATTTTCTTGGAATTTTACACCTTTTTACAGTTTTTATCTTCCCAAAAATCTTTGTACATGTACAAAGATAGTCCTGAAAAGTCTTTGTACATCGGGAAAAATCTTTGGCGAATACAAAAAAACACTGTTTTGTACATGCAAATTTTTGCATACTTTTATATGGTACAGTAACGATTTCAGTGTGGTAGAACATAGTTTTTCGACCTTTAGTGGTGTATTTGGCTAATTTTCGGGTTTCTGAATATTTGACATTTTTCCACTTTTCCATTCTAAGCGCAGTGTTGCTTATTACAAGATTTAATTCGCATATTACAATTTTTGTAATATTTCTGATTTTGTAGTACAAGTTGTTTTAGCTTTCTCAGTCGAGTTTTATGTGTGAATTCCATCAAAAGTCATAAAAATTTCGGCACTTCGCGCCGAACTAATTATCAACTAAATTCAGGCCCAATAATCACATTTAGAAGTACAGTCTCTTTGTATTTGGCGAAGATTTTTGCTGATGTACAAAGATTTTTGAAGAACAAAAACTGTAAAAAAGTGTAGAATTCCTTATTGCAAATTCTACCTTTTTAAAGATTTTCAGGCGGGTAAGCGGCTGCAAAATGGAGCCGCTTACCCCCTTCCCCTGAAAATGGCCGAGAAATATACATGTGACAGGGGTTTTGGCCATCCCTCATCCATGCTTTGAAGCCCCAAACTTCCTTGAAAGTCAGAATATATTTGACCACCATCCCCCATTTTTTTGGCAGAAAACCTGCACGTTTTTGGCTATGTTTATGTGTTTTTACCATTTTTGATCTAGTCGCTAACCCCCTCTCTAACAATGGCGAGGGACCCCTACCCTAGATTTCCAGCCATTAAATGTATATTGAGGGACCTCATAAAATTTTAAGCGATTACATGCATGTTTTATAGTGATAGTTCATCTATTTACTCTAGCTCACATTCTAAAATAATCTATCACTTCGTGAAATTCTAATAGTTAGGTACACTTTTGCCATTACTAAAAAATTAAGTTCAAAAAATCCTAAAGGTTTTCACCAAAAATCGTCTGACAGTGACTTGTGTCTTGGACCCTTAGGGGTGTAATACCCTTCCCCCTTATGGGAATGTGTGATGTCTCATTTATTACATTTAATACCTATTGCATCCAATCGCTACAGCAGCAGTAGCAGTAGTGGAGATTTAAATGATATAGAGTGTGCTAATAGCAGCGACATAGACTTTATTGATGATCCAGACAATGAAACACTGGACTAAATTTGTTTCTTGTGACATGAATAGTAATAAAACTTGATATGAAAAGCGCACCTTACTTTGCGCTTGTGATTTACTACTGAATGGCGCAGTCGCTCATTATTTCTTTTCCTATGCCCTCCCCAAGTGTAAGTCGTGCAATAATATTTTCCTTGTCTGACCCCGGACAGACCCCGGCCCCGGCCAAAAAAGTTGCCCCAGTCGATCACTACTTAAGGGTACAATTTGTCAAAAGAAATTAACCATATTAATAACATTCCATTTATCCCATAATGCTTCAACTTCTCTATCAATTTACAATAAACAACAGAGTCGAAGGCTTTACTAAAATCGACATAAATGACATCAATAGGAATAGATGCATCGATTGATTTATCCCACATGTTTGTACACTTCAAAAGCTGAGTTCCACATGACTTTCCCTTTTGAAAACCGAACTGCCATGAAAAAGAAATTAGTTTTCGACTTTAAAGAAGCAATTAAAGCTCTGTTTATAATATACTCCATAGTTTTACAAGTGATGCAACATAGAGATATTGGACAATAATCCCTCATTACTCCTAGGGTGCCATATTATATTACTCTCTTATATCTTAAACTGATTATACAAGACCAAAATTGGCACTTTTTACCATGTGGATGCATTTTTGAGCAGGGCTCTTCATGTAAGCAGCTTTAACTCAAGAACCAATGGCACATTGAATTCTAACATTCTGCTTAATGAGTTTGGGGTATTGGCCTTATTGGTGTCAAATTTCATCGAAATTAGAGATGGTCGACTGGGAGTCTTGGTTGAACTGATATATAATGACCCACTTGTTAGCTTCAGGGTATAGTATTGCAATACCCTCAGGTCCAATCCTAATGGAGGACTGAAATCAGGTGCATTAACTGAGTTTTGTAGGGATAAAATTGTGAAAGTTCGGCTGAAGCGGTCATCAGCAAACGCTTTAAGCATGTGCTAATGTTGGATACCTCTTTGAGAAATTAATTTTTCTTTGTGTGTATAAAAACAATATATGAGATATTTAATTTTGGTTTGTTGGTTTGCAGATCGATGTTAATCAACTAATGATCCAATTTCTTACAAATTGATAAAGTAGGTCAAGTAGCTCTTCACTTGACACATGCATTCAAATGACTTATTCATGTTATTCGACTAGAAGCCGAATTTAGTCTCCCTTTTGATCCATGTTTATTTTTATGCCTTCATCTAACCCTTTTATTACTGTATGAATGTACTTAAGCAATGTAGTTTATCTCATTTTTTGTTAGCAGGGTCTAGATAGTTCTATTGTGGAGATTGCATCTGCTCATTCCCATTTCAACATAGATCCAGAATTTGATACCAACAGATGTGTGGCAGGAAATGCTTATAAATGTTGACCAAGATACGTTAAAGCATTGCCTGCTTGTCAGCAAAACATTCTCTTCTATCCTCACTAGTCATGCATTTTGGAAGAAGCGTTGCGAAAAGATACGGAATTTCTTTTCCTAAAATCGCTTCTAGTCAATTAAGACCTTCTGTGTCATACTTGAATCCAAGTCTTGACTTTCGGTTGATTTGCATGCAACAGCCATACGGAAGGAATCTGATTAGAAATCCAAGTGGAGAAGGTCTTAATCTTAGTTATGTGTTCTCAGGAATTCTTATAGTAATTCACATTCTTCAGCTCTAACGCACTAAATGCTTAATTAAGTTGCCATTTGCTAGCTA
Source organism: Mermis nigrescens (assembly GCA_036768485.1). Classification (NCBI taxonomy): domain Eukaryota; kingdom Metazoa; phylum Nematoda; class Enoplea; order Mermithida; family Mermithidae; genus Mermis; species Mermis nigrescens. Next base: position 19,840 of record JAVLUZ010000278.1, read on the forward strand.
GATGTAAATTCAGAAAGCCCCTATTGCCAGTTAAAGGAAACTAGAAGAAATGGTTCTATTCAGGGGCGTAACCAAGTGGGAGCGGGGGGAGCCCAGCCCACCCCAAAATGAAAGAATAATTTTCTAAAAGCAAAGGGGGACCCTTTGCTTTTTTCTTCAAGTGTAGTGGAAACGGATTTTGGACAGCCAAAATGCGTTTTTAGCACACTTTTTAGCTTATAAACTCAAAATTTTTCCTGCGCTTCGCGCGGATTTCTCAGTTCTGTTTTTTCTTATTTTAGAAGCAAAGATTTTACTTAAAAATGACGAATTTGTCGAAAATTCTCGGCACTTCGCGCCGAATTTCTTATGTTCTATGTTTTTTCTTACCTCAGAAGACTAGATTTTACTTTAAAATAACGAATTGGTCAAAAATTTTCGGCGCTTGGCGCCGGATTTTTATGTTCGATGTTTTTTCTTACCTTAGAAGACTAGATTTTACTTTAAAGCAACGAATTTGTGGAAAAAATTTTTGGCGCTTCACGCTCGGATTTCTTATGTTCTATGTTTTTCTTACCTTAGAAGCCCAGATTTTACTTAAAAATAGCGAATTTGTCAAAAATTTTGGCGCTTCGCGCTGGATTTCTTATGTTCTATCTTCCTTCTTAACTTAGAAGCCCAGATTTTACTTAAAAAATAACGAATTTGTCAAAAATTTTCGGTTTTACTTAAAAATAACGAATTTGTCAAAAATTTTTCGGCACTTCGGCTGGATTTTTCATGTTCGATGTTTTTCCTTACCTTAGAAGACTAGATTTTACTTTAAAGTAACGAATTTGTGGAAAAATTTTTGGCGCTTCGCGCCGGATTTCTTATGTTCTATGTTTTTTCTTACCTTAAAAGCTCCAGATTTTACTTAAAAATAGCGAATTTAGTCAAAATTTTCGGCGCTTCGCCCTGGATTTCTTATGTTCTATCTTTTTCCTAAGTTAGCAGCCCAGATTTTACTTAAAAATAACGAATTTGTCAAAAATTTTCGGCGCTTCACGCCGAATTTCTTATGTTCTATGTTTTTTCTTACCTTAGAAGACTAGATTTTACCATAAAATAGCGAATTTTTCAATATTTTTGCGCTTCGCTAGCTGGTTTCTTATGTTCTATCCTTTTTCCTTCCTTAGAAGCCCAGATTTTACTTAAAAATAGCGTATTTGTCAAAAGTTTTCGCGCTGCGCCGATTTATTATGTTTTGAATTAGTTTTCTTAACAAAACTGCAAAATTGAATGCAAAGAAATGAATTTCGAAATGTTTTGGAGTCAAGCTTTAATCTGATATTGAGAAATTAGTCATACCGATAGGTAAAAAGATAGATTTTTCATATCCAAATTTGAAATAAAGCAAGAAAATTTTTAAATTTTTTTAAAATTTTTTCACTTCACCATATTATAGATCTTGTCGAGAAACGCTCAAAAATGCCATTATTTTCGCGTATCTCCTAATGTTTCCCGAAATATAGGACTTCAAAAATTTTGGGCCCCCCACGAAATAAAATCCTGGTTACGCCCCTGGTTCTATTAAATAATTACCTACTTTTTCAGATTTGTTAATTAATTTTCAAATTTGTTGCATTTTTAGTTTAAAAAAATATCGGCATCAAACGAATCAAAATAATAATAAAAACAAAAAATCTTAAAATGTCTTTAAATATCCCTGAAGTATCAAATGGGCATATACATGGGTAATAGCCGACACTTAAGCCTGTATACATTTAGTGGCTTAAAATTTAGATAGAGGTAAACAGCTGGCCTTTTTTAGGTTGACGGGTAAATCAGCTCCAATTTTCGACTAGAAATTAGGATCAAATTAAAAATAAGAATGGTGACAGTCAACTTTGGTTAGGATCCATACATGATCCTGGGCAGGGAATCTGAACGGGTCCGACTTCCAGAACAGTCCCCCATAACGGTTTCCTAGCGCTACTCCCATCAGCAGTGGTGCTAATGTAAATTTTTTCCATTAGCATGGGATGGCTTATATACATTAGCACGCTGGTGTCTTCAGTAGTAATGCATGTCCTTTTTTCAATGTAGCTGAATGGGAATGCCATGGTGTTTTGCAGATCAATATTTTTTGATCACTTTTTTGCTAGATTTGAATAATTCACGAAATTCCTGCACTCCCTAATGCTCAATAAACTCACAAAGCTGGCTCTTTTGTAGCTATTAGAATTGGTACCAGAAATGATAATGTAGTAGCCATAATTTAAAAAAGGTTAAAGGATAGGCTTTTCACCCACAAGTGGGTATTACCTACACATCAGAGACGTGTTTTCCCGCTGAAATACCGCAAGGGGTCGCGACCACACATGGGCGTGGGGGTCTGGGTCTGGACCTCCCAGAAACCAAAAGACCTCCTCAGAAATCAATTTTTGAAATTTTTTTTCGTTTTTTTTCGCAATTTTTTGATGCCAATGGATAGTGCTTGATGAGAAACGTCGAAAAATGGTGTTTTTATCGCCATATCACCATTTTTAAGGCCATTTTTTGACCTTCAAAAAATCTTGGACCCCCCCCAGAATTTTTTTGCTGCCCACGTATGGTCGCGACTCCATAATTTAATCTGACAACACTACTGCTGAATTGAATTAATGAACACGAGGGAAGCTAATTTTGGTTTTAAACATAATAAAATAGTGCAAAATTGTAACAGAGTAAATATTTTGTGCTAGAAATCGTCAAACAAATAAAAGAGAGGAATGCATAATGTTTTAGATTGCTAAAAGATTGATTTTGGAGTGTTTAAACCGAGCGCTTGAGGCTAAAATTTTTGCCAAAAAATACGTTAAAGGGCATTTAAATTATTATGCTTTTGTGTGAAAAGGTCTTTGTTTCCATTAGCGCGTTCTGCTCATTGCCATTGAATTAGCACAAGGCAACTTTGATCAGCATGGTACTACTAAAAATATTGTGCCCCCCACAAAATTTTCACCCCTTCCTCTAGAATTTGCGATTTTCTAAAAATTTCCAAAAAATTCGTAGGAAAAAAGTGCTGGCTTAGGTGTTTTTAGCTGTCTGTTTGCTCAAAAGTATCTGATTTTTGAAATCAAATTATTTAAAAGCTTATAATAAATCCTAGAACATTAGGCGCTTTGAGTCATTTACTCATTTTTTACTGTATTTTGCTTGAGTTTTTTGTATTTCTCCATATTATTCTTATTTTTGATGCTCGAAAAGATGGAGTGTCATCAGAAAGGCCAAAAACTGTTTTTGATGCTTACAGACCATTTCAAGCCTAAAAAGACACTTTTAAATTCCACTTCCCGCCTTCTCAGAATCCCCATGCTGTGCATGTCCGGATCCCCATCCCCTACTATATTTTTGCTCCAGTCTGTCCGAATATGGCTCTAAAAGATTGCTTGACCAAATATTAAGTTAAGTTTGAATGAAAATTATCGCAAAATTGTTTTTTAATTGTTTTCTACCATTTTTTTCTAATCAATCCGTTCAGTTTCTAGATGAGGCTTTGATATCGCAATTTAAGTGCATTATGGTCAAAATGTACGCACAGCATGGGAATTTTGAAGAGTTGAACCACAAGTTTTTTTGGGCTTAAAACAACAGGTGTGGATCAAGGGTACTTACCATTTTGTGGTTTCAACGATGCTCTTCTTTTGGACCGTCTGAAATTTTAAAAATTTGAAATGTGTGGAAAGTCGATTAATTTGAACGTTATAGTTAGAAATGAGTGTAGTGCGAAGCGCTGAAAATACGGCTCCATGAGCCAAAAAAGATCGCTGAAAACGCTTAAAAGCACTTTTTCACGATTTTTTTTCGGAAAATCGAAAAATTCTTGGCATGAAAACCCTTTCCATTCAGCCCCTTCTCAAGATAATTGTGGTGCATTAGAATGATTATTTTTTACAATATTGAAAGAAAAGTTGATGAAATCAGAAAAATATTCAATGTATGTTTTATATCTGTTATCTAGCGACTTATGTATTTTATGGACTTATGGAGTATTGTTTTGTTTATAGGTACATACATATCTTTAAATTTTAACATTTCATATTAGGACTGCTTTTTCTGCTCAACTGATTTGAAGATTGATTTGCTCTATCTTTTATTTTAAGTCTCCTAATTGCTAAATTTGCAAATCATAACCTACCTACTTTTAGATGGACTTGAGATGCACTGGAAGTTGTTAAGGAATTTTGGCGATGGCTTTGTTATTGAAAGTCCACCTGCAGAATGCAACGCAGAAGGCTTTTCATTTCAATATGATGTTTACTCAATAGCGTTATCTCCGAGTCAACAGTTGTGAACATTTTTAATTCCAGTCCACTTCACGTTTTGAATGGATACTTCAAAACCAGATTTGTTCCAGAGCGCAGGTGAACTGTTCCTAAATTCTAGGGTCGCAAAAATTTTTTGAGTCAGTAGAGTATCAAAAAATTTATGGTAGATCCAAAAAAGACAATTTCTCGTCATTTTTCATCGAGCTCTATCCATCGATATCATAAAATCGCAAAAAAAGGAAAAAATTGACAATTCAATGCTGAAGGAACCTTCGGATTTTAGGATGCTCTTCAGTATAATTATTTGACATTTTTCGACGTTATTTAGCCGACACATTCATATACTTCACACTGCACATAAGCCGTACAGGCCTAGTAGCCATAAGGGGTAAGGGTTTTTCACAAGGGTCCCTCAAAGGAAAAAAATAAAAGATTCTGGAATTTCATTCAAAAGGCCGTCAAACCAGGTTTTGGTGTACTTTTGTTCTTTTTTTCGAATTCATTGATTTTGTATAATTTTTGTGTTGTAAACCGCTTAAATTTTGAGTTAGACATGATAGCATGTCACATTTTTCCGCGCGCTTCGCGCCAATAGGCAAATCGTGGATACATAAAGGGAAACCTTAAAACCAATGTGTGTGCTGAACAGCATCCACATAAGCTAGTTCTTTTAATAATTTAATTATGTTTATAATTACTTGAAACAGGGATTTTTTTAGCGCCACCCCCATTTGCGCAGCCGCTAATGGCTAGGATAGAGCGTTTGCGCGCGGAGCTTCTCATTAGCGCACCAAAAAACCTTTAAATGCTTGGCGATAGGCAAAAATAAGGGCATTTTTGAACTTCTGATGCGCTCCATGTACTGCTGACTGACAATAAATTCTGGCAAGAAATTTAAAAATTCTTACTACTGGTTCCAACTCGAACAAGAAATCTAATGGCAAAAATATCAATTTGATACCTGATTTCTCATTGCCTTGCCTATACTAGACTGAGCGATTTCTTCAAGCTGTCTTTGCAGTTTGCACTCAATTTTCGTGTATTGCAAAATGCAACCGCTATACAGAAACCAATAATTAGATGCAAAGCGCCCGAAATTTTGGCATCTTCTCAATGTGTATCTCAAGGCTGGGCTATTTCAAAGATAAATTTAAAATGAAAACAATTAATTTGGCACCATGCACCTACAAAAACAAGGATTCATTACTGCAAAGATGCTAAAGCAGGGATTCGCTTATGATGAAACAGGAAAGCGGTGGTTGGCAAACACAATTAATTCATTCTTAAGAAGTCGGCGCCAAGCGCCGAAAAAATTTAAAAATTTTTTAAATCAAAATGCAATATAAAATGTTTAAATTTCTAATTTTTTGCCCAAAAAAGCCTTTGCGCATGGCGCTAATGAACGAAATGTCCCATTAGCGCAGGGCGGGTTTCCTTTGCGCCGCGCTAAAAAAAAAACAGTGACTTGAAATCATATGTACATGCACTCAGGTCCGTATCCAGGATTCGGCAGAGGCTGGAGGCATATTCGTCGGGATAGCTCGCAGAAACAGCATTTTTTTACGTTTTTCGGCATGCTCTATCCATTAAGATAATAAATTCAAAATTTTTCGAGATAAAACATTTTTTACTAAAAAAGTGTTCTTTTTATGGTCTCGTTTGAGACAAAATCATGGAAAATACTCAGCATCTGGCGCAAGGCGGCGCCGGAAATTACGTCAACGACATCCGATTTTCTCATCTTTTCGTGCATTATCTTACTAAGCAAAACTCATTTTCGGCCAAGGGGGGGGAAATACGGCCCCGCATGCACTGCATGGGGATTCTGTGCAATTGAAGTAAAAAATGTTTTAAAGTGCATTTATGCGCTCAAAAACGATGGATACGCCTCAAGAACACAAATTTTCGGCCTTTCTGACTATCTTTTCCTCTCTAGATGGTTGAGAAAAACAAAATTTTCCAAGAAATAAGTACCTATGCTTAAGAAAAAAATTTCTCGCGATTCATCGAACAAATTGACACTTTTGAACTAAAACACCATTAAAAACGCTTAAAGCTATGTTTTCTACGATTCTTCAAAAATCAAAATGCTATGTCCACAAAAAAAATTTTAGAGGGGGGACCCGCCAGTGTTTTTTGTACTCAGCAAAGATTTTTCCCGATAGACCTTTTTGGGACCGTCTTTGTACATCTACAAAGATTTCTGGGAAGACCAAAATTGCAAAAAAGTCTGGAATTCGCAAAAATTTTCGGCGATGAGTAATTGTGTGTTTATATATATCTTAATAACGGCAGAAATTGCATTTCAAAAGGAAAAATGCCAGATTTTTTGGCGCTTCGCGCCGTTTTAAGACGATTCTTAGTGATTTGTGCCCTTAGAGACCCTGAAATTAGCTAAAATACACTACAAAAAGTCGAACAATTTTGTGTTCACCACACTAAAATCACTACTGTACCATATTATAGTGCCCAAAAATTTGTGTGTACAAAATGAACAAAGATGTTCGGGAAGACAAAAACTGTAAAAAGGTGTAAAATTCCCAAAATTTTCGGCGCTTCGCGCCGAAATGAAGTAATTGTTTGTCCTATATATCTTTAAAATTGAAGAATTTGCATTTAGAATGGAAAAATGTTAACTTTTTCGGCGTTTCGCGCTGTTTTGAGACAATTTTCAGTAATTTTCGGTGTCAGAAACCCAGAAATCAGCTAAAATACACCACTGTAAATCGAAAACCCTGTTTTACCACAGTATAATCGCTACTGTACTATATTATAGTACACAAAAATTTGCATGTGCAAAATGTACAAAGACTTTTGGGGACCATCTTTGTACATGTAAAAACGGACCATGTACAAAAAAGAAATACTGAAACCCGCAAACCCCGAAGCATACATGATCTGTAAAGTTTTCACGCCCCCAGAAATTTTTTCAGCCTTCCTCATAATTCTAGATTTTTTGATAGGTTCCGAAAAGCTTCATAAAAAAGTTGCTGTTTTAAGGTTTTTAGCTACCATATTTGCTCGAAAGTGTAAAATTTTCGGCTCTTTGCGCATATACTCACTTTTAATTACATTTGTTCAATTTATTCGGATTCTCCCGATTGTTTTTTTGAAATTTTTTTACGTTTTTATGCCCTCGAAAAATAAAAAAATGAAAAAAATAAAAAAAACACTCAAAAATCTATCTTTATTTTGATAGAGCGTCGTGAGAAAGGCCGGCAAACGATGTTTTTGACGCGTATCCACCAGTTTTAGGCCCAGAAAAAGCGCTTTTAAATCCCCCATAGAATTCCCATGCTCTGCATGTCTGTCGTCAAGATCATGTGTTTCAAATTACAACAATTTTCCGAAAGGTAAATGGGAAGCCAATAACATCCTAATCAGTGGTGGATCCAGGATTTTTCTAAGCGGGGGAGGGGTGCGTACCTCTAAGGGGGGCGAACCTGACATGGGCGGAAAAATTAGCCGTTTTAACCCAAAATCGCTAAAAATCGCTCAAAAATCCTTAATTTTGCGCACTATTTGGGTCAATGGGGGGCGGCCGCCCCCTGCCCCTCCTCCTAAATCCGCCCCTGATCATAATGCTTGAATTATGACCATAGATTTTGCAATTCATTAGGCTTTTCTACTTGCTTTGCGTCGTCTTACGACTGGTGTGTTAAAGAGCAAACTATTGATTTATGTGCCGAAGGTATTCAAGATTGGGTAATGGATACTTTGAAGCCTAAGATAACGGTATCTGAGTGGTGCGTACCTACTTACGTTCTTGATGAAATTTATAAAACAAAAAACTGACCGGATATGGATTAAAAGCCAAAAATTATGAAGCTATTTGATTTAGGAACAAGGATTATCGTTATTTGGTAAATAATGCTCACTTTATGAACTGATGATTTTGATCTTAATTATTTGAATCAATACATGCGTAAAAACTACAGAGTAAATAATCTGGAACAGAAATATACATATGGCAGGCTAAAAACCATTTTAGCGATGTTCATTGTCGAGGTTTATCAATGGCGTTCAAAAATTTTGAAGATTAAAAAAAATATTGAATAATTGTAATCTAAACAAATGCTACATTTTGATTAGTTTATAATAAAATCATTTAAGCTTTCTAGGTGGTTAGCCTGTTAGACATTCGATATTCACTCTAAAAGTCTTTTTTAATATTAAGAATTGTTTGACAAATGGACTGGTAATTAGACGTGGTGGATTACAGAGTTGAACGTCTGTATTCCTATAAAATACCACATAAGTCTAACTGTCACTTGATCAGCTCTGCCAGTCAAGTTCTCACGGTGCGCTCTTACGGAGTCCCTGGGTAACGCTAAATCCGGGTGAGGGCGAAAGGCGGCTTGTGGCGCCTTAAAACCACATGTTCTGGGTAGATGGCAGCTCATAGCCATGGTAGGCATGTCCATCTAGGAGAAGGACAACTTGATTTCTAATACCGACCACCGTCTAGTGGTCTGAGGTTATGCACCATAGGCTAGGTTACACTTGCTTAAAACAAGTGGCTATTGTCAGGAAGGGCATCCGGATGGTAGAAAACCCGCTCCAAAAATTCACATGCTATGTTGAAAAGAAATACGGCCCCTGGTCCCCCGGCATATCTTAAATGGTAAAGGGGTGCGAAGAATCTCCTGGTTTCAAATATGTAGAGTTGCTTCAATAAATGCTGGAACAATGTTTGGAAGAAGTAGAGAAATAATAGATATACTAGTCCGTCGAAAAATCAACATATGCTGTGTACAGGAAACAAGGTGGAAAGGATCGGCTCGTGTAAATTTATTGGCGATGGTAACGAGAAGTATAAATTTTACTGGTCAGTGTGGAAGCCTCTGGATGAGGTCGGTGTTGGAATACTAGTCAAAGCAGATAGAGTGGATGATGTCGTTGAAGTGAAACGAATCAACTCAAGAATAATGTGGCTCAAAATCAAAGCCAACGACGAAATACTAACATGTGAGTCTCAGTATACGCCCCTCAACAAGGGAGAGCAGACGAAGAAAAGGAATTTTTCTGGAACATGCTTCACTGATGCAGTCAGAGACTTGTCATTAAATGATCAACTGATCATCTGTGGAGATTTTAAACGGCTACGTAGGAAATAGTGCTGAGGGTTATGAACAAAACCACAGTGGTTTTGGATACAGGGAAAGAAACAGTGCAGGGGAAGAAATTCTAAACTTTGCTGAAAGCCTGCAACTACATGTCCTGAACACATTTCTAAGAAACCAAATCAACACCTCATAACGTACAAGAGCGGAGCCTACGAAAGTCAGATCGATTATATACTAACTGGGTACAAAATGAAATCCAGATGCAAAAATGTCAAGGCAATACCCGGTGAAGAATGCACACCGCAACACCGTGTTCTAATCGCTGACTTTTTGTTGCCAAATTGTGCCGTAAAAGACCGTTAAAAAAGAATGTAGCCCAAAAATCAAGTCGTGGAAGCTAGCTGACAGCAGCACTCAGGAAAAATTTGAAAGATTAATAAGCTGAACGACTGGAACCAAATGGGTGCTGGTCGCATTTTTAGACACACTACTCAACACAGCACAAGAAGTCTGTGGAACATCAAAAAGAAGTCATCAAAAACGTTTTAGAGAAACATGGTGGTTCAGTGAAAAAGTCAGAACAGCTATCACTACAAAGAAAGATGCTTACCGGAGATGGCAAAAAAGCCAATGTGCTGTTGATGAAGAAGTGTACAAAATGAGCTAAAACTGAAGCTAAATGTACGGTAGCTGCTGCGAAGAGTGAAGCACTTGAAGAAGTCTGGAGCAGCGGCAGTAATCAAGAAAAACTAAGAAAATTATATCGGCTAGCTAAGAACAGAAGGATTGAAAACAAGATGTTACTGGTGCTATATGTGTAAAAGACAATAATGGACGATTATTAGTATCTACAGAACAGATATGTGATAGATGGAGGGAATACTACCAAAAACTGTTGAATGAAAGCAATGGAAAAGTTGAAGTAGACGATTGTACAATGGTAGAAGGCCCAGTTGAAGAAATAACGGAAAACGAAGTGAAAAAGAAGCCATGAAATCTTCCAAAAAACGGAAGTCACACTGGGCCAACAGGTCTATCAGTAGATGTCATAAAAGGCAGCTGGATCGACCTGCATTGCTTGCCCTACTTCGTATCTTCCAACAATTGTGGAAAACTGAAGAAATGCCAGACGATTTCACTAAAAGCATGACAATACCATTGTATAAAGGAAAAGGCGACCCTCTGAACTGTACATCCTATCGAGGAATCCGCCTACTTGAGCACGGCATTAAAATTCTCGAAAAAATTTCGGAATTAAGGCTGCAAAAACTCATACAAATTAGTGGAATACAATATGGATTTATGCGCCATAGGTCAACAACTGATCCAATTTTTATATTAAGACAATTACAAGAGAAGTATGTTGAGAAACACCAACTGCTTGCATCACCTGTTCGTAGATCTCGAAAAAGCCTTTGACAGAATACCAAGAGAAACGATCATATGGGCTTTAGGAAGACGAGCTAATCCCAGAAAAGCTAGTAAGACTGATAATGACAACATATCAGTCATCAAAAACAGTTGTCAAGTCAAAGGCTGGCCATAGTAAAGAGATCGACATAACCATAGGCGTGACACCAAGGCTCGGTCCTTAGTCCCTTACTATTCATAACAGTAATGGAAGAAGCAACCTAAGCAAATATACACTGAAACACCCATGGAACTACTATACGCTGATGACCTTGTGCTCACGGCTAAAAATCAAGATGAGATAAAAGAGCGTTTCAAATTATGGAATGCAAGTCTAATGAAAAAAGGCATGATCAGTCAATCCAAGCAAAACCAAGCATATGGTCTCTGGTGAGAAAGGACCAACTTTGAAGTCCTGGAAGATTCCCATGTGCCGTTTGCTCAAAAGGTGTTGGAAATAATTCCGTCCTTTGTACCATGTGCAAGCGATGGTGCCAACAAAAAATTCTCAGGAATACATCAAAGTTTGAACGCAGTAAAAGACAAACTTCAAATGTACAGCATGCACAACTGACGTAGTTTCAGAAATTGTAGAGCCAAACATGCTACAAACTCGATGAAATGACGGTAGAAAAGGTCAATACTTTCACATACCTAGGCGACACAGTACAAGCCATATGGTGGTGCTGAAGCGAGCGTTAGATGCAGAATCCAGGCCACATGGAATAAATGGAGAGTCGTAGCTGGTCTACTGATGCAAAAGAGTATACCATTACCAACCCGCAGTCAACTGTACCAGCGCTGTGCTCGCCCAGTCCTGCTGTATGGATCAGAAACATGGGCAATGACAAATAGCATAGAAAACGCTTTAAACAGAACTGAAATGAAATTGCTTCCTTGGATGCCTGGTTTGCGCCTGGCCGACAAAATAAGCAACAAAGAAATTCTTAGTAGACTTACAATGGACAATATCCAGAATACACTGCGGACTTGCAGATTGCGCTGGCTAGAACATGTCGAAAGAAGCCAGGACAGTAATGTCATATCAGCCAAAAACCTGGTGGCGCCTGGAAAACTGCCAAGAGGCCGGCCGAAGACAACGTGGATGAAGACAATTAAAAGGACTTGGCTGCCAAAAATCTACGTATGGAAGACACTCATGATCGGGTGAAATGGCGACATAGCATCAAACGTCCAACCCCAATTGGGAAAAACGACGTAAAACGGGATGAGTGAGTGAGTGAGTGACTTAACGCGAGATGATAGTCTGTACTCCATAAACGAGCAAACGGAACCAAATCATGTCATCCAAATTGTTATTGGACCTTCCGATTCTGGGAGGGTCAGATGGAACAATTGCCTACAATGTTACTAAAAATAGATTTCTTGGGTCTACACTAATCTGCGAGGGTTTAATTTCTGGAGGGTGCAAACCGCCTCCCCGAACCCCCTCGCCCCACGTCCTTGTGTGATTCCAAATATGTACGAAAAATCATTAAAACATATCAAGAATCAGCGTAGTTATTATAAACAAACAGGTTTGACGACTCCCCGTATGTCAAGTCCTATGTCTTGTTCTGATTTAGACACGCGCTTTCTCGTTTGAGGTTAAGACCTTACATGGGCAGTGGCGGATCCAGGAATTTAGTAAGGAATGGGGCGGTGGTACCCCAATGTTCTCCAAAACAGCAGGCACGTATATCTGTGGGGATTGGGGGGTCCGGACCATACGTGGGCAGCAAGAAAATTCTGGGGGGTGCAAGATTTTCCAAGGTAGGTCGAAAAATGGCCTTAAAAATGGTGGTATGGCGAAAAAACGCCATTTTCAACGTTTCTCATCGAGCACTATCCATTGACATCAAAAAACAAAAAAATTGCGGACAAAAACAAGAAAAATTTTCAAAAATTGACTTCAGGTGGGTATTTTGGTTTCTCGGAGGTGCATACCATACGTGGGCGTACCAAAATACCCCCCAGAATTCAATTTTTGAATTTTTTTGTTTTTTTTAGCAATTTTTGATGCCAATGGATAGTGCTCGATGAGAAACGTTGAAAAATGGTGTTTTTATCGCCATACCAGCATTTTTAAGGCCATTTTTTGACCTTTCAAAAATCTTGCACCCCTCCCCTAGAACTTCGGTGCCGCCCACCTATGGTGCATACCCCCAAACCCCCACGCCCAGATGTGGTCCGGACCCCCCCCCAAAAAAATCAGGAAAATCGGTAAAAATAGGACTTTTATACATTATTTTGTACTGTTTTTCGCCTTTTTTGGGCTTATTCCCCCTAAAATTTGTATTGGTCCTCCCAAAATAGGATGGCTAGCTACGTGCCTGTAAAAAAGCCGAAAATTCGTCCTTGTTCGAAAAAGCGTTTTTGGTGTTTGACCTTGTCTAATTTTATTCAAAATCACTGTTTACGCGAGATTTTTTCGGGAAATTTTAAAATTTTTCGACAACTTTGTGCTAAGAATAATTAAATATATTTATCTTCTGCGAAAATCCGGTTGAAGCGTTTATGAAATTGAAGCGAAAAGAATCTTTATAGATTTGGATTACTGCTCCATTTCCTGCATTTGTAGCATTTAACGCGAAGCGTCGAAAAATTTAACATTTACGCTCAGAAATTCAATAAAACTGCTGAAATAGTTTTTTCTGCTCCAGAAATTGTTGAGCCACTGCTGTTGCAAAAAGCTATTACCGGCGCAAAAATAATGGTCCCCTCGCTAATATAATAAATTAAATATTTCATATTCCTGAAAAAACTTGAGAAATTACTGTTCTTTTTACCTAAAATTACCAAAAATCATTGCTCATCCCTATCCATTCTCTATTTCGCCAACTATGGGCCAATGATGAGGACGGCTGCCCCCTGTATATGGGCATTAAGTTTTTGTGATGGGGTTAGACTACACATGGGCATGGGTCGGGAGCTGGACCATAGTATGGGCAGCACCAAAATTCAAGATTTTTCAAAGGTCAAAACATGGCCCTAAAAATAGTGGTATGGCGAAAAAAACACCATTTTTCAACTTTTCTCATCAAGCGCCATTCATTGACATTAAAAAATTGCGAAGAAAACAAAACAAATTTCGAAAATTGAATTCTGGGGGAGTATTTGGTTTCTAGGGGGTATTTTTATCTCTGGGGGTTCATACCCCCCATAGGCTGTACTACCTCGAAAATCTGTAAAACTCCCCACAGTCGATAGACCCCCAAAATTTATTTCTTAGCGCTCTTTTCGGCAATTTATCCCTATGAGACCCACCTAAAATTTGATTGCTACTTATCATTGATTGATCGCAATGACGTAAAAAATCGGTTGAATTACTGATAAGCTCATAATCGACCTTCATTTATGGCTTGGCTTCTAGTCATTTCGAGCACTTTCGTCCCAGACATGCACAGCATGGGAAATCGGGGGGGGTTAAATTTAAAGTGCCCTTTTTGGGCCCGAAATTGGTGAATACGAGTCAAAAACAGTGTTTTTTATTGTAAAAGGTCCGTTTGTACATGTAAAACATAGGTGCACAAGATCAGTGTTAGCAGGGGGTGAAATACCAAAAATCCAAAACTGTAAATTTTACATTCACGATTTTTTTTGCTGTTTTAAGAATAAAAATGGTCAAAATAGCCTATAAAACGCTTCTTCGTGGTAATTTCGCATTTTAAAAGCATTTTTAGTTCATTCTGACTGCATTATATCATTTTTAATTACTAAAAATGCTCAAATTTATCGATTTTGAGCGCTTCCCAAAAATCTTTGTACATGTACAAAGACAGTCCCCAAAAGTCTTTGTACATTGGGAAAAATCATGAACGAATACAAAAAAACCGTGGTTAAAAACATCCTTTTTGGCGTTTATGTCGATACTCTAACTTTTTAGAACATAAAAACATCAAAAAATTATGAAAAAAATCAAAAATGGTCAAACAAATTGGACAATATATACGGTCAAAACAGGATTATATGGCGCGAAGCGCCGAAAATTCGACACATTCTAAGCGATATGTAAGCTAGAAACGCTTTAAAAAGCAGTTTTTCAACGAATTTTCAAGAAAAATTGGAAACTTTTGAAATCTTGCTTATTCTGATGGGGGTGGTAAAAACCCCCATCCCCGAGATCAAACTTTATTATCCATTTTAGACCTAAATTTTGTCAAACTTTGAGCATCATTTTTCGCTGCTTGGCTGATTGTTTCATTTTGAGACTAAAATATTCTGTAGGACATGTGCTCGTCCAGATTCTGCTTCCGTGCATATTTTGCGCGTAATTCTTTCTCGTGGTGATCCGTTAAACGAGGCATCTCGAGATCGCAGTTGGATCGTTTGTGTGCATAGATTTGATGATCATCAACGCCGATATGTTAATCACGAAAATTTAAACAAAGCTGAATTGCGATTGGCGGAAGAGGGGGATTCTAACAATCTTACTGTAGCCGCTAAATTTGTTGGTCCAACTGTTGTTAATCGGGGGGCGAGCAATGGATGGACGAAAGTGAGTGTGAAGAATGATGTAAAATAATAGAAATTAAATGATGTAAAATAATGTAAATAAATAAATAATTAATAAATAAATAATAAGGAAATGATGTAAAATAATAGAAATTAAAAATTGGAATTGCCGAAAAATGAATGGCCAAGTAATTATCATACAATATTTAATTGATCCACGAGTTAAATAACAAAATGGCGCAGATAAAATTATCAATAAACTTAATCATAGTGCTTGAGAAGTGAAATGAAACATGACAAACGAAATTTAATTAATTAATTAATTGAATTAATTTCAATTGGACTGGCACTCATACCTGGACGTGGGGGTTTGGGGTATGCAACCCCTCAGAAGCCAAACTACCCCCACACATGGGCGTGGGGGTTGGGGAGGTATGCACACCCAGAAGTTGAAATACCCCCAGAAATCAAAATGCCCCCCCAGAAATTTTTTTTTTGCTTTTTTAGCAATTTTCTGATGCCATTGGATAGTGCTCGATGAGAAACGTCGAAAAATGAGTGCTTTTTTCGCCATACAGCCACTTTTAAGACCATTTTTTTGACCTTTAAAAATTTCCCCCCCTTCCTCTCCCAGAAATTTTTTCACCCCTCCCCCAGAATTTCGGTGCTGCCTACCTATGCCCCCTCGAATTCAATTTTTGAAATTTTTTTAGTTTTTTTTTCGCAATTTTCTTATGCCAATAAACAGTGCTCGATGATAATCGTTGAAAAATAGTGTTTTTCGCCATAACACCATTTTAAGGCCATTTTTTGACCTTTGACAAATCATGCAACCCCCGGAATTTTGGTGCTGCCCACTTATGCTGGTACTCATTTACTTTTGAAGATTAAGTTTTCAGTATTTTTCTACCGCAGACTAGTCACACGTTTGAAGATTACGATATCGGTGTTCGCTATGTAATTTTCCAAAGTTTTGGCAAAGATCTCGAGTTTTGGCACGGTCATTTTGGATCAAAAATGGCCAAAGCTTCGGTTGTGGTTTTGGCCGACTAAAAAAGGCTAATTCGCTTTATAATGCGCACTGCCTATTATTCTATGCTTTGCTTAGCGTCTTTATCCAGTCACATCCATGCGTGGACGGCATTGAAATGCTATGAGGGGGTCAAAATTTTGTCAAAAATCATAAAATGGCCTAAAAATTGAGCTGAGGGCCTAAATATGCTGTTTTTCGGCGTTTTCCATGAAGTCGTATTCGTTGGCCTCAGAAAGTCGCCAAAAATGGAAACAAATTTGCTCTCCGGCTTCTTGAAGGGTGCAGCCCTCATATTTTACCTCCACATTCACCATCTTGTAGCTGTGATCGTACATGCTGTTTAATTTTAATTTATTTAGTAGTCTGGCAACATCAGAGCTAACAAAGAAAAAAGTCCGCAAACGTGTTAAAAATTCTTCGAAATGCTATATGTATGTGGTCTCACATATGGTCGTTTTGTTTTCTATGCAAATTAGGCCGATTATTCGCTCATTACTGCCTCACTTCCGCGCCTATAATTCAAACTTTTTCTTTTTATTTCTAATTATCAACAGCCATTCAGTGACGGAAAAATTCGTATATTATGCTCAAGGACCAGTTTTTTGTTGTCTTTTGAAAAGCAGAATTATTTTTGATGCGAAAAGTAAAAAATTTTCTAAAGTTTTTTAACTTCTCTTCTGACGTGAATTTAAGTTTTTTAGAGCGCCAAGCATAGGTGGGCAGCACCGAAATTCCAGGAGTGCAGGATTTTTCGAAGGTCAAAAAATGGTCCTAAATACGGTGGTATTGCGAAAAATACAATTTTTCAACGTTTCTCATCAAGCACTATCCATAGGCATCAAAAAAAGCGTAAAAAACAAAAAGAAATTTTCGAAAACTAAATTCTGGTTTCTCAGGGGGAGTATTTGGCCTTTTGGTACTCCCCCCACGCCCACCTGTGGCGCCAAGAGAGTCAGTAAATGTCATTAATCAGTACTATCCCGGTGTTGAGCGCCAAAAATATGAAAAATCTTGATAAAAGTAGCTAAAATCATCAAAAATACACATCTATTCTTCATTGCGCGGACGACAGGGAGAGCGGCCGCCTCCTCTAAATCTGTCAGTGGCCATAACCACGACGTTTTATGATTATGTAAAAAAACATTGTCGCCAATTTTTATACTTATTCTCAAAGGCAAAGATTGAGATCTAGTTCTGTTGAAATTTTTTCAGCTCGGCCAAACTGTATCGTGTAAGCTGGTCCATGCGCGTTGTATTACAATATAGAGAAAATACAGACTTTTACCATTTATCCCGATCTAAAACGATTTGCGCTGATTTTGCTGCGTATAATATTTGTGATATCTTTATTCTTGTGCATTTTCTGATGGGTTTGTTACCTATTTACGGGCCGTATGTATTTAGCATTGCATATTCGTGAGTAAATTATCATCCGCTATTATTAACATTAGTAACCTCAAGATTTTAATAAATGATCAGATTGATTTTTTACTAAATTTTGCTGTCTGTGCCTATATCAGCCTAATGCTCCCAAAGTTCTCGGTTGTGGCAGGGATTGCGGCAAATTCAGTTAGCTACATGGTACCTCTCCTGCTCATCTAACGTCGTATAACTATAGTTTATTTTTTAATCTAGTGCATGAATCCGCTCGGCAAACCATTTTCCTAATTACTGTACCACCCGGAACCTTCATCGCTCAAAACGTCATATCACTAAAAAAATTTGATATTAACACCATCGAGTAAAGGAAAAAATCGAGCCCCACAGTAAGAAGGATATTAGGTTTCTGAGCGAATCTATGGCCCACACTAGGTTAAAAAACACGACTATCATCGGAGCGCGTTAGCGGATACCTATAATATAATACTTGGGTACCCCTATGTATGTGTACCCCCTACAGCCATACGTGGGCAGCAAGAAAATTCTGGGGGGTCCAAGATTTTTGAAGGTCAAAAAATGGCCTTAAAAATGGTGATATGGCGATAAAAACATCATTTTTCGACGTTTCTCATCAAGCACTATCCATTGGTATCAAAAAATTGCGAAAAAAACGAAAAAAATTTTCAAAAATTGATTTCTGGGGGGGGGGTCTTTTGATTTCTGGGGGGGTCTTTTGGTTTCTGGGGGGTCCAGACTCCCCCCCCAGATCTTCCCCACGCCCATGTGTGCCTACAGCTACAACGGAACACATTTGGGAGGTGCGGTTTTTTGTAAAAGAGGAGTAACAAAAAAGATTATCCGGTCTTTGTTGTTTTTCTTTACACTCAATATTGAGTTTGTGATGAGCGTGTAAAGTTTTGGCATAACGTTATAACATATAGCGAATTTCGGAGCTTTTTCCCGGCGGCTTGTGAACAACTATTAATGCTTCAAACAATTTAATGGTTATGAATTGCTTATTTTGCTTTTGGACGGTTTCACCCAGGGTGGGTATTCGTCGCCTCAGCTGAAACGACCTTCCATTGACGCCAATCTTTGGCAATCGTTTGAAGATGCATAATCCATGTTCTTTCGTATATTTTCCGAAAATGGTTCAGAGGCGTAGCCAGGATTTGGAGTTCGGGGGGGTCATACAAAAAAACTTTTAAGACTACTTTTGCATTGAATGCCAGTAACGTTATGTATAGTAAATCTGAGTTTTTTTACCTTCAGTAGTGCAGCCAAGCTAATTTATTGATTTCTGACGATCGAAAATACAAAAAGCGTAAAGCTGTGCCGAAAATTTTTGAAATTTTCACCGTTTTCATGTAGAATTCACGGCTTATTTATCAACAAACAGTTCGGAAATCATAAGTGGCGCAAAGCAACAAGAAATTTAGTCATTTTTTTACCGCCCTTGACAATTTGTAGCTCTGAGAATACTAATAATCTGATAGAGCAGAACAAGAAAACTGCGAATTACTAACTATGTTAGTATGAAAGTATTTTGACTGATTCAGGCTTTTAAACGCAATATTGGACTGGAGCTTTACAAACCAAAAGAACAGTAAGCGGCAGCGCTATGCACTCGGAAAATTTTGACGTTTTTGCTCTTTAAACTTGAATTCCTAACCCTTTTACCTTTTTTGTCCTCTCAAAAATCTCGTTGCACTTGTAGCACAAGATCTTATGGCTGGGTGGTCTGGAGTGGCGCGCTCGAGCGTCCCCTCAGTGTGGTTCAGGGCAGAACCCCGGAAAATTTTGTGAAAAAAGCACTCTTATGTTGAATAGTAGTGTTAAAATTTTCCCAAAATCGGCCAAAAACATCTAAATGAAGCCAAAAACACTTAAAATTGATGAGCTCATACATTGCACAAATCTTTTGATCTGAAATGCGTTTTTCAACCTCTGCTAAGTATAAAGCGCAGCAACGGGTCACTGCCAATACGATATAGAAAGATGTATCAGTGAAAATTTTGTTCTTAACGTTTTCAGGCCTATTTGTGGCCTTCTGTATTAGCAAGATGTAGTTCAGAAAACAGTAAGCGCAAAAACGCAAGAAAATTTGGCCATTCCTTTCATTTAAAATAGGACTATGTGTCCTTAAAAAGGACAAATAAAGCAGAGAATAGACAAACTGGAAAGCAATCATTTACGCACTCTTGCTATTATGCTCAACCAGCATTCACAGCTTCTTTCAACGAACAAATAGTGCATTAAATCACTAAAATGATTGGATTATTTTAGTAGAATCAAGCTTTTAAACTCATTGGATCTACAAATGTAACAATAAATAATAATGGCTCGGTGCGAAGCGTTAAAAAAATTTGACGTTTTTGCCTGTTTGAATTCAATTTTCTGGACACAATTAATGCACCAGAAAAATCAACAAAATTTCCGAATAATTTCGGGGGGAGCATGTGCCCCCAATGCCCCCCCTAGCTACGCCTATGAAATGGTTTCATAATAAATCGTTCAGCAGCTTTTTGGAAATATCATTTCGTGGTCATTGATACACCACCCTGAGGTCGTTTCCAAACAGGATTGTTGGTGGATAGAAATGTTATTTGTGGCCGCCTATTTTCGGACATCCGTAGCACATGGCCAAGCCATTTCCAGTGACAGTTGGTAATTTGCTGCAACAGAGGTAATTTGATTCCACACCTTCTATGGGTTTCCTCATTTGTGATCTTGTCTATTAGGCGAACTTTGGTGATTGATCGTAAGCAGCGATGGTCAAATATTTCAAGCTTTGTGAGATCCGCTTTCTTGCTGTTCGATGTTTCACTACCATATAACAATGTTGCTTGTACTGTTGCATTGCATTTGTGCCCCTTAGTTTTGTTCCTATTCATCCTTGCGATTCCACATGCATTTTAAGCCTACGTAGGTGGTCAGTGCTTTTTGTATTTGTGTGTTGACTTCATTGGAAATTTCGCCATTTACTCTTATTAAGCTCCCTAAACACACCTGGGCAATACCCTGTTTCAGCCTCAACCGGGAACAGGCTGGACCAATCCCGGAACAGGCTGAAGGGTCCCCGGGTTGAGGGACATGTTTTGTACAGGGACAAAACTGACGCACTATTTCGTGGTTGAGAGCAACCAATCATTATGTTAGATCAGCCAACCCATTTCTGGAGTCAGCCAACGTGTTTTTGGAACCATCCCATTTTTTGAAGCTAGCCAACCTGTTTTTAGGATCAGCCAACCCATTTTTAGAACCAGCCAACCCATTTTTGGAATCAGCTAACCCATTTTTGAAGCCGCCAGCCAACCCATTTTTGGAACCAGCCAACCTGTTTGTGGAACCAGCCAACCCATTTTTGGAGCCAGCCAACCCATTTTTGGAACCAGCCAGCCTGTTTGTGGAACCAGCCAACCCATTTTTGGAGCCAGCCAACCCATTTTTGGAACCAGCCAACCTATTTTTGGAGCCAGCCAACCTGTTTTTGGAACCAGCCAACCTGTTTGTGGAACTAGCTAACCTGTTTTTGGAGCCAGCCAACCCATTTTTGGAACCAACCAACCTGTTTTTGGAACCAGCCAACCCATTTTTGGAGCCAGAGCCAACCCATTTTTGAAGCCAGCCAACCCATTTTTGGAGCCAACCAACCTGTTTGTGGAACCAGCCAACCCATTTTTGGAGCCAGCCAACCTGTTTGTGGAACCAGCCAACCCATTTTTAAAACCAGCCAACCCATTTTTGAAGCCAGCCAACCTGTTTGTGGAACCAGCCAACCTGTTTGTGGAACCAGCCAACCTGTTTTTGGAGCCAGCCAACCCATTTTCGGAACCAACCAACCTGTTTTTGGAACCAGCCAACCCATTTTTGGAGCCAGCCAACCCATTTTTGGAACCAACCAACCTGTTTGTGGAACCAGCCAACCCATTTTTGGAGCCAGCCAACCCATTTTGGAACCAGCCAACCCATTTTTGGAGCCAGCCAACCCATTTTTGGAGCCAGCCAACCCATTTTTGAAGCCAGCCAACCTGTTTTTGGAACCAGCCAACCTGTTTGTGGAACCAGCCAACATGTTTTTGGAGCCAGCCAACCCATTTTTGGAACCAACCAACCTGTTTTTGGAACCAGCCAACCCATTTTTGGAGCCAGCCAACCCATTTTTGAAGCCAGCCAACCAATTTTCTGAACCAACCAACCTGTTTGTGGAACCAGCCAACCACACATGGGCGTGGGGGGGTCTGGACCCCCCAGAAACCAAAAGACCCCCCAGAAATCAAAAGACCCCCCAGAAATCAATTTTTGAAAAATTTTTTCGTTTTTTTTGCAATTTTTTGATGCCAATGGATAGTGCTTGATGAGAAACGTCGAAAAATGGTGTTTTTATCGCCATATCACCATTTTTAAGGCCATTTTTTGACCTTCAAAAAATCTTGGACCCCCAGAATTTTCTTGCTGCCCACGTATGCAGCCAACCCATTTTTGGAACCAGCCAACCCATTTTTGAAGCCAGCCAACCTATTTTTGGAACCAGCCAACCCATTTTTGACGCCAGCCAACCTGTTTGTGGAACCAGCCAACCCATTTTTGGAGCCAGCCAACCCATTTTTGGAACCAACCAATTTGTTTGTGGAACCAGCCAACCCATTCTTGAAGCCAGCCAACCTGTTTTTGGAACCAGCCAACCCATTTTTGGAGCCAGCCAACCCATTTTTGAAGCCAGCCAACCCATTTTTGGAACCAACCAACCTGTTTGTGGAAGCAGCCAACCCATTTTTGGAGCCAGCCAACCCATTTTTGGAACCAGCCAACCCATTTTTGAAGCCAGCCAACCGGTTTTTGGAATCAGCCAACCCATTTTTGGAACCAACCAACCTGTTTTTGGAACCAGCCATGAGCCAACCCATTTTTGGAGCCAGTCAACCCATTTTTGGGACCAGCCAACCTGTTTGTGGAACCAGCCAACCCATCTTTGGAACCAGCCAACCCATTTTTGAAGCCAGCCAACCTATTTTTGGAACCAGCCAACCCATTTTTGACGCCAGCCAACCTGTTTGTGGAACCAGCCGACCCATTTTTGGAGCCAGCCAACCCATTTTTGGAACCAACCAACCCATTTTTGGAGCCAGCCAACCCATTTTTAGACCCCAGCAACTGATTTTCGGACCCCAGTAACGGATTTATGACCCCAGCAAGCGATTTATAAGCCCAATAAGCGATTTAGGACCCATCAATCAATTTTTCGAGCTCACTAATGATTTCTAGATCCCGGCAACTGCTTTTTGGAGCTCACAAACCGATTTCTAGACCTCAGCAACCGATTTTAAGAGCCAACCAACCGGTTTTCAGACCCCAGCAACCGATTTTTATAGCCAACCAACCAACTTTCAGACCCTAGCAACTGATTTTCGGACCCCAATGACGGATTTAGGAACCCAACAGGCGATTTTTAAGATTTTTAAGCCCAATAAGCGATTTAGGACCCATCAATCACTTTTTCGAGCTCACAGACCGATTTGTAGACCCCGGCAACCGAATTTTGGAGCTCACCGACCGATTTATAGACCTCAGCAACCAATTTTTGGAGCCAACCAACCGGTTTTCAGACCACAGCAACCGATTTTTGGACACCACCAACTGATTTTTTGACCATTGCAATCGATTTTTAGACCTCAGCAACCGATTTTGGAGCCCAGCAGCTGGTTTTTAGACCCCAGCAACCAATTTTTAACCCCACTAACTGATTTTTGGAGCCCAGCAATTGATTTAGGACCCCAGCAACCGATTTTCGGAGACAAGAACTGATTTTAAGACCCCAGCAACCGATTTCCGGATCCCACCAACTGATTTTTTGACCCCAGCAATCGATTTTGAGACCTCAGCAACCGATTTTTGGGGTCCAGCAACCGATTTTTGGAGCTCAGCAATCATTTTTAGATCCCAACAACCGATTATCAAATCCCGACAACCGAATCGGTTGCTGGGCTCTCTAAAAATCGGTACGTAAGTAATGCATAATTCGGAGATTATACTTAAGTAGTAAATGTCAAATTTAGAGAAAATAATAATTCGTCAGATCAAAATAAAACACATGATGTATTTTTGTGATCTTCTACACATCGATGTATTAACAATACATACATACTTGTCTTTCCACCTGTTTTATGTGTAAATAAACGCTAGTCTTTTATACATACATTACTTGTTATTGATGTTTAGGCCGCGCTGAATTCGGACAATTTTTGTAATGCAAAATTGCGTTTCAAAAAGGTGGAATCTCAAAATTTTCCAGCGCTTCACGCCAAATAGATTTAATTTTATTACTTGTTATTGACGCTAAAGCCGCGCCAAATTCGGACAATTTTTCTAATGGAAAATTGCTTTTCACAAAGGTTAAATTTCAAAATTTTCCGGCGCATCGCGCCGGAATTCGGATAATTTTTGTGATGCAAAATTGTGTTTCAAAAAGGTGGAATCTCAAAATTTTCCAGCACTTTACGCCAAATAGATTTAATTTTATTACTTGTTATTGACGCTTAAGCCGCGCCAAATTCGGACAATTTTTCTAATGGAAAATTGCGTTTCACAAAGGTTAAATTTCAAAATTTTCCGGCGCATCGCGCCGAATTCAGATAATTTTTGTGATGCAAAATTGTGTTTCAAAAAGGTGGAATCTCAAAATTTTCCAGCGCTTCACGCCAAATAGATTTAACTTTATTACTTGTTATTGATGCTTAAGCCGCGTCAAATTTGGACAATTCTTTTGTAACGCAAAATTGCGTTTCACAGAGGTTAAATTTCAAAATTATCCGTCGCTTCGCGCCCAATCCGGACAATATTTTTAATGCAAAATTGCGTCTCAAAAAAGTGAAATCTCAAAATTTTCCGGCGCTTCGCGCCGAATGGATTAAATTTTATTACTTGTTATTGATGCTTAAGCCGCGCCAAATTCGGACATTTTTTGTAATGCAAAATTGCGTTTGAAAAAGATGGAATCTTAAAATTTTCCGGCGCTTCGTGCCGAATTGATTTAATTTTATTACTTGTTATTGATGCTTAAGCCGCGCCACATTTGGACAATTTTTGTAATGCAAAACTGCTCTTCACAAAGGTTAAATTCCAAAATTTTCCGGCGCTTCGCGCTGAATCCGGACAATTTTTCTAATGCAAAATTATATACGTCTGAAAAAAGGGTGAAATCTCAAAATTTTCCGGCGCTTCGCGCCGAATCAATTTAATTTTATTACTTGCTATTGATGCTTAAGCCGCGACACTTTTAAACAATTTTTGTAATGCAAAATTGCGTTTCAAAAAGGTGGAATCTGTAAATTTTCCGGCGCTTCGCACCGAATTGATTTAATTTTATTACTTGTTCTTGATGTTTAAGCCGCGCCAAATTCGGACAATTTTTGTAATGCAAAATTGCATTTCACAGGTTGCGCTGAATTATGACAATTTTCGTGCATTTCAAGCAGGATTTATATTTGAAATGAAAACGTATATACTATTTGACGACATGAAAATGAGGAACTCTGTAGAAGTTTTATTTTTACACAATGGATTGCATAAAAAATAAGCATATTAAAGGCGGTAAATGTCTCTTCAAGATTGAAGGTCAATTGTTACTAAAGTAATGAGTTTTTTAACATAATTGCTATGCAAATCATCGATTGCACTATTTTTTTACACCATACTAATTTTGACACACCATTAATTATGTCGCGCGAGAAGTAGTGCGACTTCGCGTGAAATTATGAATGGAGTTTGCGTGGAAGCAAGACTAACATGTTAAAAATTCAACCACTTTTCTGACCTAGGCAACCAACCAAAAAATTGAGCTCCGGTACCAGCCGAGACTTCAAGGCTTGCCCAGTTATGCTCATAATCAACTGAAGCTTGAGTTCTTTGATAGGCTCAATTGATATGTTCATATTTAATTTTATGTAATGAATCTTGGCAAGGCTATGTTTTTGGGGAGAGAGCAGAAGTCGTCCCATTGGCTGATAAAAAATTTTGGAAGGTAAAATAGCATGTGGTAAGATAAAGAATTGCATGATGATGTCATAGAAATTTTCGGCGCTTAGCGCTATATGAAAGATTTTCTACGAATTTCACTATTTCAATAATTAGAACGTCAGATTTTTATTATCCTAATAAAACACGTTGAAAAAAACAAGAAATGCTGTTTGCAAGCTATCCCAGCAAGTATTCGAGATAAAGACCAAGTTTATTCTAGGCCGGCCCCTTCCCATTCTTAAGCTGCTGATGAATGAATACAGACCTGACCATACATGATCTTGCAGGGGGTTTGGGTGTGGTATTCACCCCCGCAAAATATTTTTACCCCACCAGATTTGTCGATTTTTTAGAAGTCAGAAGTTTCCAAAATTTTCCCTAAAATTGGCATAAAAAGTGCTTTATAAGCGTTTTTAGCCATCTATTTGCTCAAAATTGTCAAATTGTCAACGTTTTGCTTCATATTATTATGTTTTCACCTGAATATTGTTCACTTTTTTCGACTTTTTTGATTTTTTTAAAAAATTTCTCCATGTTTCTATGCACTAGAAAGATGAAGCATTGTCTAAAACGTCAAAAAACGATGTTTTCGACTCGTTACCATCGATTTTTGGCCCAAAATAGGTGCTTTAAAATTTCATTCCCCACAGAATTTGCATGCTGTGCATGTCTGGACCTGACTGTTGGACAACAATTGAATATTAAAAATCATCAAGGACAGCACTGTCAATAGTATAATTAGTAAAGACACAAACGTACCCGCATGTGATCGTATGATCAAGTTTCGTAAACGTGCAAAAAGTTTTTAGCTCAGTTGATGGTGGAATATCGTATTCATAATCGTTAGCTGATTGAACAGCTCTTTTTCCAATATTTATTAATATTATCATTACGATCTTCCTCCACATATTTCTTTAAAATGAAATTTCTAATAAAGTTATGGGAAAATCAATAATTAATGACGTTTTTTATAGAAATATTCGATAATCAAAAATTCATTCGGGCATCTTAAATATATAGGTACATAAAATAACTTTAGGCGCAACTAGCAAGTATGCATTAACAGTAAGAGCGTTCAGTCAATGCGAATTTCCCCAGTATAATTCCTAGGTCCAACGGAGACATGCATTTATACGCTCAATTATAGAGCGCTTATCTTGTACCAAGAGCGAAGTAAGCAATTTTTGAAAATCACCGAGACGCCGTACCCCATTAAATATAAGCAGATGCTTTACGCTTCTTCTAACGTCTGTTTCCCTTCCAATGAAGGTTCAAAGAGCGCCACGCCACATCTTGCAGCAAAGTCGAGGGTAGTGAATTCATAAATAGCCTAGAAGCTAATTGAGATGAGTAGCACGAGCAATACAAAAATAGCTTACTCGCAATTTAGTATCTCTTCAATAATTTGGTCCAAATTTTACAACTATTTTGATGCGGCAGACCGTTGGCCGTAGCTAGTGATGTAAAAGATCATCTGGATCTGATCTTTTTATCCAGATTCAGATCCAGATCCAGATCATCTGGATCTGGATCTGGTTATTTTCTGATCTGGTTATCTGATCTGTATCTGGATCTGCCAGAAAATCAGAACCCGATCTTTATCTGGATCTGGATCTGTTTAGTCAAGTTATATCTGGTTAAACAGATCAGAAAGTTATTCTTGCACGATGGTAGGTATTCTTTCTGTTTTACAATTTACTGTAGATAGGTTATTTAATTAGTCGTAGCCTTACATGCATGGATTGTGTCCCAACAGCCCTACCAGTTCCAACAGCCCCACTGTCCCAACAGCCCACCATCCCAACAGCCCCACCAAAAAATCCCAACAGCCCCACCTAAAAATCCCAACAGCCCCACCAGTCACAACAGCCCACCGTCCCAATAGCCCCACCAATAAGTCCAACAGCCACACCAATCCCAACAGCCCCACCAATAATTCCAACAGCCACACCAATCCCAACAGCCCCACCAATCCCAACAGCCCCACCAATCCCAACAGCCGTACAAATCCCAACAGTCCCACCATCCCACCAACCCCACCGTTCCAACAGCCCCACCGTCTTAACAGCCCCACCAATAGTCTCAACAGCCCCACCAGTCTCAGGAACCCCACCTATTCCCAGGTTGATCCACCGTTTCAGCAGTCCTACCGTTCCAACAGTCGCACTGTCCTAAGCACACATAAGCGTGGGGGAAGGGATGTTTAGAGTTAAACCCCCAACCCGAAATTCTGGTAATCCCCCAAATTATGTTAGATCCCCAGAACTTTATTTTTAGCACATTTCTCGGTCACTTTAAGCCAACAGACCCACAGAATTTGTTCGCTGCCAATGTTGGTTCCAACTGTCCCACTGTTATAATCATAGATGCACAGCACGATCGGTCTGGAGAAGGAGTTTTGAGCCAAAAATTGACCTCAAAACTGGTATTAATGTTAAAATTGCGTAAAAAACTACGCTAATCCACAGTTTCTGGCTATTTTGAAGCAGATAGCGTGAAAGTTTTGATTTTCATTTAATTTTAGCACTTATCTTTCCTTTTTCACTAGAACATTTTTTATTTTTTCTGGCAGTGTAAAGTAGACCATAATGAGCAGGAATCCAATCTTGCGAAATGACTCGAATGAGGCAAAATCCTGGATTGCGCACAAATGCTGAAGCTTCAATTCTGGCAGGTTTACCAGTTTCTCAGGTAGTCTTATTCTGAAAATGTAAACATGCACACTCGTTTAAGGTCTTGATGAAATATACGAATTCGGTAAATAGTCAAAAAATATCTGTCATAAACAATTAATATTGCCTGATTTTATTATATCGTATAATAGCGATTGCAGTAATGGTGAGGCTGCTGGGATTACTGGTGGGGCTGCTGGGACGGTGGGGCTGTTGGAACGGTAGGGCTTTTGGGATTGGTGGGGCTGTTAGGATTGGTGGGGCTGTTGCGATTGGTGGGGCTGTTAGGATTTGTGGGGCTGTAGGGATTGGTGGGGCTGTTGGGATTGGTGGGGCTGTTGTGATTATTGGTGGGGCTGTTGGAACGGTGGGGCTGTTGGGACGGTGGGGCTGTTGGGACTAGTGAGGCTGTTGAGACATCACCCATGCACGCGGGAGTGGGGAGAGGGGTCTGCTCGGGGTTTTTACCCCCAGATCTGTGCTGACCCCCTGAATGGCCAAAAAGTGCCGCTGACCCCCATAATTTTTTCCTTTCAGAAAAATTTTTGAAGCTCTGCAGAAAAGTAACTTAAGTGATAAAAATGTATTGAAGGTTGTTTTTTGACATAAATTATCATCAGAATTGACCTTTGAGAGACTTTTTTGCCTAAAAATGGGAAAATCTTAAATTTTTTCGAAATATCTTTGTTGAAAAAGTTGTTTCAGTCGATTCGCAACATCGAGAAACGTCTAAAAACTTAGTGCCCATGGGCCATTTTTATCGCTTTTTTGATGTTTGAAAAAAAAATTTGACCATGACACCCCAGAATTTCTATCCTGTACATGTATAGTTTTAGTAGGTGCATCTGTCATTTTTTATGAATTTTAACAGCGTTTTTCTTTGTAGAATTGAAATTAAGCTAATTTATTCATAGTATTGCATTTTGTGTTGTTAGGTAAATGTATTGTTTGTTATTTGACAGTGATCTCCTGAAATAATACACCCTTTCTTTCTTAAAAGCGATCGAAAGGAGCATTTGTTTCTCCTGTTTAACCACAATGTTGCCAAATTCCAGACATCTCACGTTCCTGTGAAAATTCAATGCCATTTCGTTTATAAAGTTGTCAATTAAAGCTGTTGTAATAATTTTTACATTTTTATGCCTCAATTTCATGCCCATTGGTACTTTTTAGACAATTTTACTGATATCATTATTATGCAAAAGCTCTAAGATGCAAATTTTCCTTGGCTCTGCCCCAGACCTCTCTGGGGAGGCTCTTATATTAGTCCTGCCACCCAAGACTCCCCAATCCATGTGGGCTCGGGCGCTTTACGTCCTCCTTTTCAGCAATACAAATTGCTGCACAAAAAAAATTTTATCTGGATCTGTATCTGTATCTGGATCTTTTTAAATTTTGGTCTGGCAAAACGATCTGGATCTGGATCTGGCTATTTTCTGATCTGGTTATCTGATCTGGATCTGGATCTGTCAGAAAATCTGAACCCGATCTTTATCTGGATCTGGATCTGGGTAAAAATCTGGATCTTTTACATCACTAGCCGTAGCCCAGGCTTAATAATAATAATACTTTATTCAGATAAAACTTCGCAAGGTGAAATACAGAAGATAGCGAATATAAACACACGAATTATCATGGACACACAGGCAAATGAAGCATTGTTGTTTTTCAAAGAGCGAGTTTCTTTTACAATATAATATCTACTAAATATTTTTGAAAGTTTGTTTGTATGTATGTTCGTATGTTTGTGCCGGGTTGGCTCCGGCCCAATGAAATTTGGTGGGCTGATATTTTGGGCCGAGGTCGGTCCAATGGGGAAGGAGCCGTAGCGATCTTGAAATTTCGACAAACGCACCCATTGGCCCTGGGCAGGGAAGGAGCAGGGTTTGGCCCCTGTGCTATAAGCCTCCACGATTTCGGGAGATGGCCGATTTTTTGCTATTTTTTTCAAAAATTAGTTTATACTGTTTGTATAGGGATACCCCGGCCAAGAGGAGCATGCCTGGCGACACTATGTACATTGTTATATGTTATAGCATTGGTCGGCACTGTGAAACATCAAAATACGGGTTTAACCAAATGATGCTATAACATAGGCAATTTTATAAGATAGGCATGGTATGAGATACTATGTGCAACAAGATAAGCAATGCTATAAGATAGGACGTGATATAAGATACTCTGTGCTACAGGATAGGCAATACTATAAGATAGGACGTGATATAAGACACCCCGTGCTACAAGATAAGCAATGCTATAAGATAGAACGTTATAAAAGATACCCCGTGCTACAATATAGGCAATGCTATAAGATAGGAAGTGATATAAGATACCCCGAGCTGCAAGATAGGCAATGTTATAAGATAGTATGGGATATAAGATAAGCTGTGCTACGAGATAGGAAATGCTATAAGATAGGTTTGGTATAGATACCCTGTCTGTGCCATAACATGCAGTGATATAAGATAGGAGATACCATCAGCTATAACATATCACGTGATATATGACACCCTTTGCTACAACAAACAAAAAATTTTTAAAACATCAAAATATGGTTTGACCGAAAAAATTTTTCAAAACATCCTAAAACATCAAAAATATGGTTTGACGAAAAAAATTTTCCAAAACATCCCAAAACATCAAAAATATGGGTTTGATTAAAAAAATTTTCCAAAACATCCTAAAACATCAAAAATATGGTTTGACGAAAAAAATTTTCCAATACATCCCAAAACATCAACAATATGGGTTTTATTTAAAAAATTTCCAGAGCACCCCAGAACATCAAAAATATGATTATGGCTAAACAATTTTCGAAACCATTCTGTAACGTCAAAAATATGGATTTGATCAAAAAAAATGGTTGACAAAAGACATTCTAAAAAAATCCAAAAAATAAAATATGGTTTGTACCAACAATTTTTTTAGAAATATCCCAAAAACATCAAAAGTCTTGAAAAATAACAAATACAAGAGACATATTAATTCCATATAGCTATCAGGCCTAAGTTCAGCCCGGGCAACGCCGGGCAGCTCAACTAGTCTATAAATAATGAAACAGTTGCACTTGGAGTTGTATTTTTGCCACACGGTTCTACGCGTTCGATTAATTGACTTCTTTTTTGCTGCTACTAATACAAATTAATCTACACTGATCTCATGCATGAGGCAATTTTCTATTAAGACAAAATTATAAATTTCAACTCTAATTTCACAATGTGAAATAAGCATGCATTTTTTAAGTGTTATTTAGATGACTACAAAAAAACAAGTTGGGTAAAAAACTAATCAAAATATTATAGGTACAAATTTTAATGATTACTAGGCAACCTTTTTCGGAAAGTTGCCAACCAACCCAAAAATGGCTTGCCGGAACAGGCTGAAGGTCCGGCCATTGCCCAGGTATGTCCCTAAATAGGTGAAAGATTCAACTTTTTCAAGAGTATCAGGGCCGACGCTTAGCAATTGTTGTTGTGGGGTTGGGTCTGGGTCGTACACAATAAACTTCAATTTTGCCAAGCTAAGCTGGAGGCCAAAGTAAGCTGCTTCTTCTTGCACTCTATCAATCATGCTTTGCATGTCGGTTATTGTTTCAGCAAGTAAGGCTACATCATCAGCAAAGGATAGGTCGGTCAGGGGCGTATGATATGGGTATAATACAGTGCCTCCTGGTTTATTGTCTAGAGCTTTGTGGAGTACGGCGTCAATGCAAATATTGAACAGGCAAGAAGACAATATGCCACCCTGTCTTGCCCCACTTCCAATATTGAAACTTTTGCCCATTTCTCCGTAGGCACAATCAAGCTTTGGGTGTTAGTGTACACCATTGAGCATAGTCTGACCAGTTTATCCAGAATTCCACTAGCTGCTAGGAGCTCCCAGATGTCATTTCTATGAACACTGTCAAATGCAGCTGGAAAATCCAGGAATGCCTTGATGGTAGGCTGGTGGAACTCATGCCTCTGCTCAAGTATCTGCCTAATGCAAACATTTGGTCTGTACAGCCTAGTCCTGGCCAAAAACCGGCCTGATTTTCTCTGGTACGAGTGTCACAATCGGGTACTATGCATCGCAGTATAATTTTTTCCATAATTTTGTAGGTGGTGTTAAGTAGCAAAAAACCCCTATAGTTGGCGCAGTTGTTCCTATCACCTTTTTTGTAAATAGGTACAAAGATTGCGATTTGCCAGTCTTTGGGTATCCTTTCTTCAATCCATATCATGTGAAGCGATTTGTGCAAGCAGTTTGTAGCAGCTGGGTCATTCAGCTTGTAAAATTCAGGTAAAAGCTCATCTGTCCTGGCTGCTTTGTTGTTCCTGAGACCCTTGACTGCTGTTAAGATTTCTTCTATCGTATGTGGTTTGTCTAAGATTGGATGCATCACTCTGTTGGGTAAAACGCCTATGTATACTGGGGCAGCTGTGGCAGTGGTTGGGAGCGGCTGGTTTAGGCCAGAGAAGTAATCTGCCCAATAGTTTAAGAGTTTGTCCTTTTGTGTAACCATATCACCACAGACATTTTTGATCAAGCTGCTGATAGGCGGCGAAAATTTCTTTGATATTGAGTTGACTAAGCAGTAGACCAGCCTAGAATCACCCTGTTGTCGGCTGTCTCCAGTTCAGCAGCACGTGCATTCCAACAATTTTCTCTGTCAGCTCTTGCAATTGTTTTTACCCATTTGGCTAGTTCTCTAGCAAGCTGGAAATTGCTGTTGTTAAGCGCAGTTTGCCTGCTTTTCGATGTGTCCAAGGTATTTTCAGTTATTCAACCATGTTTGACTTTCTTTACATATCCTATGGTTGTTTTAGCTGCATTGTGCAGGGCGTTTTTGAGGTGTTCCACCTGCCTTCCACAGTATTGTCAGGCGTAGATAAATTTATATTATTGTTTAGTGTTTGGCAAAAAGCAGCACGATTTTCAGGCAAAATCAACTGGGCAGTATTGAACTTTTTGATGATAGTAGGCTTTTTTCCTACTGACAGCCATAGCCTGATCTTTGACAAGTGCCATTTCTTACGAATGAGAATGTGATCAATTTGCTTCCTATGTTTTCCATCTGGGCTAATCCGCGTTTGTAAATGTCTCGCTTTCTGATTAAAAAGCATGTTAGCAACTACCAGTCTGTATGTAGCCGCAAGCATACATGGGCAGCAAGAAATTTCTGGGGGGGGGTGCAAGATTTTTTTGAAGGTCAAAAAATGGCCTTAAAAACGATGGTATGGTGATAAAAACACCATTTTTCGACGTTTCTCATCAAGCATTATCCATTGGCATCAAAAAATTGCGAAAAAAAGCGAAAAAAATTTTCAAAAATTGAATTCTGGGGGTATTTTGATTTCTGGGAGGGGTATTTTGGTTTCTGGGGGGTGCATACCCCCCAAACCTCACGCCCAGGTGTGGCCGCAAGGTCGAGTGGGCGATGTCCATTTGCACATAGGTTGCCTAAGGTGTTTTTATCAGTTTCTCTTCGATCAGAAACTGTTGGGCCAAGTTGTGCGTTGAAGTCACCAGCAATTATTAGTAAATTGTTGTGAGGTATCCCATTTATTGTTTGTTCAAGCTGGCTATAAAAATTTTCTGTTGCATCGAGGGTTGCCACATTTGTTGGCGCGTATATTGCGGCGATTGTAATGTTGAATGGTTTTCCAGCTAATCTGATGGTGGCAATCATAGGTGGGCCATACCAAAGTTCTGGGGGTGCAAGATTTTTTCAAAGGTCAAAAAATGGCCTTAAGAGTGGTGGTATGGCGAAAAACACCATTTTTCAACGTTTCTGATCGAGCACTATCCATTGGCATCAAAAAATTGTGAAAAAACGAAAAAAATTTTCAAAAATTGAAATCTGGGGGGTATTCTGGTTTCTCAGGGGGAGTGCATACCCCCAAAATCCCCCACGCCCAGGTATGGTGGCAACCCGATCGCTTATGGGTTTCCATTTGAGGACTGCGCTAGCCGTATCGTTTGATAAAGCTATGCTGACGCCTCATTGTCCTTGATCATATGTAGGTCCACTGTAGTATACCACAAAACTATCAGTTGAGCCATGTAGAGGAAGTGTACATTTTCCTATATTTGGTAAGCGTATTTCAGAAAGACAGCAAATATCTGCAGAGTATTCATATAAAGTTCTGGCCAGAAAGCCCTGTTGGCCAACTTGAAGTATGTTTGTATTTTAAAGCTCATACATTGAGCGAATTTCGAAGTGGCTGCTGAAATAAAGCAATTCTATGAGCATTGGGTCCCTTGCTGGGGACAACTTAGCATTATTGTGCATCATCATATAGGTTGTACTTTTCATGAGGTTGAGGTTTCTGGCTAGGATACCACAAGAGGTCGCCACTCTCATGGGATTTGATTTCTTCCAATAACCAGTCGTTATGTGAGACACTGCCGAATTGTTTATTGATTATACTGCACAGACCCTTCTGCACTCCATCCAGTTAAGGCCAGATGCTTGACAATCACATGATCCCAAGCTTGCCACTTGCCGGACATGGTGTTAGCATTTCCTCCAACACCTTGAGAGGGTTATTATCCTGCGCCCATAATTGCAGTCGCCAGAGCCCTGTTGAATAATGCATCCAGCACGCCGAGCACGTAGGATTGACATTTGTATATGAGAGGCTATGTATTGCGCAGCAATATACCTTGTCGGACGTTATAAATTGTAGAGGAAACAATGCTCCATATGGCACTTTTTGTTTTTGAATTTCGCCTCAGTTCTCGAATGGAGTGTAAAGAGTATGGAAATCTGGAAAAGGGGTGAAAAACACATTTTGGTCTCTGCCAACTTTTCCTCTTATAAGTCGGGATTAATTGAATAAAATTGAAATAAAGTAAGGGCCAAACATCGCAGCAAACTGTGTTGAAAAAACGCAATATTGACTTATTTATGGGGGAGTGGAGTTCGAAACCGGGGGGAGGGGAAATGGCGAAAAAAACACATTTTTTACATATTTTGATTGATAAATATCTCAAATATTTTGTGGCACAGAAGTTTTCCACATACAAACGTACTACGATACACAGGCTACAAACTGGCCTAAACCAAATTCATGCGTTTTTGCCCGTTTTATTGTTCGCCGCTTTCTCCGTTTAGAAGTCGGGATAGATCAAATAGAATAAAAATAAAGAACTCTCCAAGGTGTACACGTCACAGCAATCGGTTTCTGTCTTGTTTTTTTCTGCTAACTTCTTCGGTTATGAGTCTGGACATGATATCAAGTCTAAAACTGTATCAGGATTCGGACGTGATACGCCAGTTGGGTATGTTTGTTTACATTAAACAGTGGTGTAATGTCGTTTACATTTAATATTTATTTGTCTTCGGGGCATTGTGGAGACTTAATTTTTTCATAAATGTTGATCGTAATATCATAATTACGAATTCGACTAAAATCTTCTTCACACTCTGCGCTTGTGTGAAGTTTACACTGCAAATTAAGTTTAATTTTACAGTCTTGCAGAAGCTTAATTATTTTAATCTGGTACGTAACGTCAAAATTGCGAATCTGACTGTTAGTTTGCTCAACACCCAGTAGTTGTGTAAAGTTTGCACTATTAATTTATTGTTGTATAGTTCACACTACAGATTTATTTCATTTTCAGACCGCTGCAAAACGTGAATTTTTTCCAAAGTATGTTCTGTAAGGTCAGGATCACGAATCTGATTGTATGTTTTCTTTACACCTAGTGCTTATGTAATGTTTACACTGAAGATTAAATTTAGTTTCATAGCGTCGCAGAAGCTTAATTGTCTTTTAAAAGTGTTCCATGTAACGTCAGGGCTACGAATCTGAGCTTAAGTGTTCTTTACACCCAGTATTTGTGCAAAGTTTTATGCTAAAAACCTTTGATCTGTTTAAATAAGGTAAGTTGTCTCGTTTAAAAAAGATGATGCTGATTTTCATAACAATATTGTAAATATAGGAGGTTTTGTTGGGATAACTAGATGCGTGTACGGATATCTAAACGAACAGCATATAGCCCGAGGAGATACCCAACACACGTACAGCTACCTAAACAGAGCCAACTATAAATACATACGGGACTTACTTAAGTACCTGGCTACACTTAGCGCTGGTCAGGTTGGTACGGCGATTCGCCTTTATTCAACCGGTTGACCCTCAAAATACTTAAGCTACGCCCTAGCAACCTAACGCAGCAGTAATTAAGTAACTCCGATTTTGCCCTAGGTCAGTTGACCTATTTTGGACCAAAATAATAATTATCGCAAAAGAAATTGAGAACTTGTTTTCGCAAAATACTGTTGGCGAAAACTATTAATTTTTCGGTTTCCATGAGCACACTGAACTATGAATACACCAACATAGAGTTCTCAATGGCTGGCGTGAGAGCTATTAAACAAAAAGATTTTTGTGTGAATAATCCAATAATCCTCATGGAAGTACTAATGCCAAGAGCCGTAACTCAAAAAATGGTTCATTGTTCTCGCAATTTTTTACATATACAATAGAAAGGCAAAATGTCACATTATATTAGAATTTTGAGAATGTCCTATGTCTAATGCAGGAGTTATGAGTAAGGAAAGAACAATGGTGTAACGGTTCGGCCGCGGATAAATTGATCTTTAAATGTTTTTCATTGCTTGTAAAACAGTACTATTCGGGCGTTTTTTGGACGCTTGAATACTTTTAGGAAATTAGAAGTTTATTCAAAACGTATTTCAGGACTCATCGCTCTTTCACGAGACTAACGTAGGTATGTATATAGCCTCCAATCGAGGCATTTGTGTCAAAGTAGTTAGGCCCCTGGTTATCGAATTTTCTCAGGATTATATCATACAATTTTAGGAAAAGTTGAGGTACATTTGTACCTACCGTCCTGTCGAAAACTCATTGATCCGTCATAGCTTTGCGCCATCCATCCCTGATTTTTGGTCAAATCCATGTTTTTTTCAGACATCTTTCATTTTTGGTCGAACATCCACATTGTCCTCATCCTAAGAGTAGCCCTCTGCCTAACCGATTATGATCTGGACATTTAATGAGCTTAGACTCGAAAAACAATCAGCATTTTGGGTAGGTATCACCATATTTTTCTTATGATGTTTGTTGGTAATTGCCACGCGTGGAGGGTTGGGGGTATGCACCCCCCAGAAGACCGAATACCCCCAGAAACCAAATTCCCACCCCCCCCAGAATTCAATTTTTGCAAATTTTGTTGTTTTTCCGCAATTTTTTGATGCCAATGGATAGTTCTCGATGAGAAACGTTGAAAATTAGTGTTTTTTCGCCATACCATCATTTTTGACATCATTTCTTGATCTTCGAAAAATCTAGCACCCCCCAGAATTTTGTTGCCGCCCACCTATGCCCCCTCCCTCAGAATTTCGGCGCTGCCCACCTATGGTCATTGCTGTAGATCGCTAAAAATGGTAAAGCGCTTATGAAATTGTTTGCAACCTACTGTACTGTATTGCAGTTATTTACACCTATGTATGTACATATGTATGTAACCAACGTCGGACGGTTTTTTTTATTTTTATTTAAAATCATCTACTGCGAAATCTTTCAAAAAAAATTCAAAGTTTTTGACGCCAACTACAGCATATGACGCGGTACGTCAGAAATTTTCAAAAAAATTTTGCTTATGAAAGAAATACAGCTGCGCTGAAATAGCAGTCTGCTTCCGAAAATTGTTAAATCGTGACAATTTTTGTTTGCTACAAAAACTTGTGGCAGCAAAAAACAAAATATGGCTTCCCAGCCGCCAAGCAAGCAAAAAATGCTATAAACCGAATTATACATGGTGTAGCGAACGACAGTTCACCTAAGATGGTACGGGAGAACCCACAAAGTTCCTAGTATTACAGAAACGTCACCAGAAAGAGCATTTAAAGTAGGCTAAAACGAGGTGTGGCCCTCATCGCTTCCATTAAGTCACAATCACTAACTTTGATCATAATTTTGAAGTGAACAATAAAGATTTTTCCGTACAAAAATGGATTTTCTTTTAGCTGGTGCACAAAAACTACATTTTGCATAAAAACTACATTTCTCCCGTACCCCCTTACACGAAGTTTCGTTCACCCTGTAGATAATATTTTCGATTTTTGACGGCTTTCAATTTCATACCTGCCTCCATGTTGGATATCAGTCTT
The DNA here is from genome assembly GCA_036768485.1 of Mermis nigrescens. Lineage (NCBI taxonomy): Eukaryota > Metazoa > Nematoda > Enoplea > Mermithida > Mermithidae > Mermis > Mermis nigrescens. Next base: position 58,266 of record JAVLUZ010000278.1, read on the forward strand.
TTAGATAAACATGGAATATTCTGCTACGGTTATATTATTGCTGGCAAGTATTAGTTTTCCTGTTTCTACACCTTTTGTTGTTTTTTAAGTTCATTATTTATTATTATTATTATTATTATTATTATTATTATTATTATTATTATTACTATTATTATTATTATTTGACAAAAAATTGTAGTCATTAATCTCTTTCTTATTTTTTTGCATTCATTTTGTGCTGAAGCTGCGAACTGTTGACGAAAATTCGAAGGGTCGTGGCAATGCTAAAAATAGAAAAAATATACAAAACACGTCGAAAAATTTTATTATGAGGGTCTTCGGGCCATTTTGAAGTCTTCGGGTCATCTCAGATGATAAATCTACTATATATTTGTGAAAGTTTGTTTGTATGTTCAGGGTTGGCTCCGGCCCCATGATACTTGGTGGGCTAAGGTTTTGGCCCGAGCTCGGCCTACCGGCTGGGGGTGTAGTAGCAATATTTAAATTTCACCAATCCCACCCATGCACCCTGCACAGGGGTAAAGCGGGAGGCGTCCCTATGCTTAAGCATCCGATTTTGAAACAGCCGATAACATGTGCCAAAACATGCAGTGATATAAGATAGGAGATACCCTTTGCTATAACATATGAGTGATATAAGATATCACGTGATATATGACACCCTTTGCTACAACAAAAAAAATTTTTAAAACATCAAAAATATGGTTTGACCATAAAAAATTTCCAAAACATCCCAAAACATCAAAAATATGATTTTGGCTAAAGAATTCTTAAAACCATTCTGTAACGTCAAAAATATTGATTTGATCAAAAAACATGTGCAGGGTTGAAGCGGGAGGCGTCCCTATGCTTCAGCATTGCCATTTCGGGACATAGCCGATTTTTCACCCAACTTCGAAATTCGGAATAAATTCAGTTTACACTATTTTCGGGTTACATTACTTTTGCCGCTGCGTGCGTTATGATATAGGATCGGACGTAATATAGCCTACATAATGCTGCAATGATGTGATATAAGATACCCTGACTGTGCCATAACACGCAGTGATATTAGATAGAAGATACCCTCTGGTATAACCTATGAATGATATAAGATATCCCTTTGCCACAACAAACAAAAAATTTTTAAGACATCAAAAATATGGTTTGACCAAACACATTTTCCAAAACATCCCAAAGCACCAAAAATATAGGTTTGATCAAAAAAATTTCCAGAACATCCCAAAACATCGAAAATATGATTTTGGCTAAAGAATTTTCAAAACCATTCTATAACATCAAAAATATGGATTTGATCAAAAAAATATACTGGGATGAAGCGGGAGGCGTCCCTATGCTTAAGCATTGCCATTTCGGGACAGCCGATTTTTTTGTCAAATTCTGAAAATCTGAATAAATTCAGTTCACACTATTTTCGGGTTACTGTACTTTTGCCGATGATGTGATATAAGATACCCTGTCTGTTCCAAAACATGCAGTGACATAAGATAGGAGATACCCTCTGCTATAACATATTGTAGCAGGAGTGCTACTACACGGTTAGAAATGCCTACTTTGAAGTTTTACCCGTGACGTTGATGTTTCATTGTTTCTCAATATTATTCAATACTTTGCGCAGTTGTGAGCAAGAGCCCGAGTAGTCGATTAGTACTACACACGCGAATCAGAGCGGAAGATCCGGGAAACCGGTGCGGGTAAAATTTTGCTCACGTAACGGTGGGAGGCGGCGCCCCCGTTACAATATGAGTGATATAAGATATTACATGATATATGACACCGTTTGCTACGACAAACACAAACAAAAAATTTTCAAAACATCAAAGATATTGTTTGAACACAAAAAAAAATTTAAAACACCCCAAAACATCAAAAACAAGGATTTTGACCCAACAAGAACATTCTGTAACGTCAAAAATATTGATTTGATCAAAAAATGGTTGACAAAAAAACATTTTAGAAAAAAATCCAAAAATAAAATATTGTTTTTACCAACAATTTTCTTAGAAATATCTTGAAAAGATCAAAAGTCCCGAAAAATAAAAAATATAAGAGACATCTCAATTCCATATAGCTATCAGGCCTAAGTTCAGCCCGCGCAACGCCGGGTAGCTCAGCTAGTGATAAATAAATGTGCAAATTGAGTGAGAACAACTCGTAGGAATTTTATAACGTTATGCATAACATATGCTCAGGGGCCGGAATGCATTTTTGTGTTATATTTGACTGGTCTCTCCGATTTCAAAAAAATTAATGACTCAAAAATTAATGACTACTGTTGTTTTTTCCATACGCTTTCAAAATTTCGTGCTAAAGTCTGCACACCCTTCCGCAAAAATTATGTGAGATAACAGGTTTCAAAAAATCGATTTCTAATATACATTGCGCTCGATGAATAAAAGTTAATTTGTAATACAAATCTGCATGTGCTTTAGCGTGATAGGCGATGCGTATACTCTGACTGAATGTTAAAAAGGAAAAGAAAACGATTATGCGCCTTAATAATAATTTCTACAATTTGCTTAGCATGCTGTTTCATGTTGATTCCAATAGCTAGCGTGAAAAATCAAGATATAGCGTTGACTTGGCTTCAAAATACACATCTACCACTGGGCACCACTATTGCTGCGAAAGGTATGATAGCATAATAAAATTTACATTGATAATCATAATAATAATACTGATAATATAATAATAATAATAATAATACTTATATTGCGATTATTATTATTAATATTTATTAATGTTATTATAATGATAAATCATTGTTGTTATTAGTATGAATATAATTATTATTACTATAGTTATAATAATAATAATAACAATTATTATTATTATTATTATTATTATTATTATTATTATTATTATTATTATTATTATTATTATTATTATTATATTATTCTTATTAGTACTATTATTTTTATAATTATTATTATTATTATTATTATTATTATTATTATTATTAATTAAATCTTTTTTAATTCTTTCGCAGACCACGGAGTGGATAAGTGTAACGATTTTAAATTCAAATTTCTGAATAGTCGGGTAGTAAAACGGTTGGATAGGGCCAAATGGAATAAATGTGGCAGGGATATGAATGCGTATGTCGAAATGGATGAAGGCCTGAAATTTTGCGTCCGTTACCGTTATCCACACCAGTACTTAGTTATAGGTAAGTGATTGACGATCGTAAATGAATGGAAAATTAAGTAATCAGATTTTTTATGTGAATTTTTGAAAAATGAATTATCCGTCATAATGCATGTTAATTGTGTAGGCGAAATTTTATCCTTTCATCTCGCAAAATATCTGCTTATACACGTGCCTTGTACTACGGTCGGTAATTCAGCGGTATTCTCAAAGCGAACTCCGTTGGCTAGCCTAGAATGGTCATCGACGGCTCTCGTCACGTTTTCTCAATGGATTCCAGATTTGAACGAGTAGGTTTGTCATTCTTTGATTTAAAATAGTATGCATTATTAAATCTAGTTTTATATTTTCGGAAATTATTTTCTCGAGACCAATTTTATATTTATATAAGCGGTCTATCTATCAAGAGAATTTGATACTTTCTTTTCTAAAACAACTTTTTTAATTTTTGGTATAATTAAATTAAATATTTATTTTTTATAGTAAATCAAGAATTAAGACTGAGCTCAAATAACGATTGATTAGCGAACTCACTGAGAAATAATTGTGAATTAAAAACATGCACATGTTTTAACTTACATTATCCCGGTAGTATTTCCTGTTCATGTCTTTAAGTTTACATAAAATGCGTAATTTAAAATTTGAAAAATAGTCTATCGCATGCGATTTTGTGTTTTAACAGAGCGAGCATGCCACAAATGATTCTAGAAAGCCTAAGTCGCAGAAAACCACTTAGAGCAGCTGAAGTACGAAATAATGGTCTGTTGAATATTCTGATGCAATGGAGTGATATGATTGTCTTTGACTACTTGATTGGTCACCATGACAGGTAGGTAGGTACCCAATAAATAGTTTTATTCAAAATCTCTACTACTACTTAATGCGTGGTACAAAGAATTTACTCTCAAGTGGTAATTGAAATTGAATTAAAATTCGTAATCAGTTGAGATTATTAATACAATTTTCAATTTTGTTCCTCAATTCAATTGTTACATTATCATGTGTAATGCAGATTAATGTTAATAAATTTATTAGAAATAACAAATAGATTGTTATTAATAATAATAATATCTTTCTGATTTAATATTACCTATTTTATATAAATTTGCGGCATATACAGGTTGGGCCAAAAAAAGCTACACCCCAAAATTGTATCATAGCTTTGACTAATGTCAACATAAAATTTTCAGGCTAGGTGCATTCGACAGATAAAAATATGTTTGTTTTACATACGTAATAGTCGTTCGCTCACTGAGGCGATATGTTTACACCCTAGTTTGATACTAATCAAATCCTATGGTTTCTTCATTGTATCTTATTACTGAGTACTTAGTAGGTAATATTTTACGACAATATCTCACGTCGAATGAATTATTAGCACATTGGCTGAACCCTGTAATTGGTACTGTCAAATATCGTCAAAAGGGTAAGCAAATTGATCGCGTCGTTTTCGGCCTACAATGAATAATTGAGGGTTTTTGAACTATCCCGAAAGAAGTAGAAGGATTCAGATCATGCAACTCAGCTCGTTAGAAAGAGCACTAAATTTTCTAGCTATTTACTCAAAAATGTTTTGAAATGCATTGAAACCTTAAAGAATTACAGATTAAAACGTCCAAAATTACAACATTTTGCCCATTAGACGGCCATTTAAAAAAATGCGAATTCTCTACTCAATCGAACAAATAGGTAAGCACTCAAAAGCGCTTTTTTGGACTTCCCAAAATGTGCTCTAAGATTTAATAATATGAAGTGTAGAGCCATTAAAAGGCATCTACCTTATGAAGACAGCCATATTGAAAAAAAATTAAATT
>JAVLUZ010000278.1:63326-125826 GCA_036768485.1 Mermis nigrescens
AGATATTATATTGTAAAAGAAACTCGCTCTTTGAAAAACAACAATGCTTCATTTGCCTGTGTGTCCATGATAATTCGTGTGTTTATATTCGCTATCTTCTGTATTTCACCTTGCGAAGTTTTATCTGAATAAAGTATTATTATTATTATTAAGCCTGGGCTACGGCCAACGGTCTGCCGCATCAAAATAGTTGTAAAATTTGGACCAAATTATTGAAGAGATACTAAATTGCGAGTAACCTATTTTTGTATTGCTCGTGCTACTCATCTCAATTAGCTTCTAGACTATTTATGAATTCACTACCCTCGACTTTGCTGCAAGATGTGGCGTGGCGCTCTTTGAACCTTCATTGGAAGGGAAACAGACGTTAGAAGAAGCGTAAAGCATCTGCTTATATTTAATGGGGTACGGCGTCTCGGTGATTTTCAAAAATTGCTTACTTCGCTCTTGCTACAAGATAAGGCGCTCTATAATTGAGCGTATAAATGCAAGTCTCCGTTGGACCTAGGAATTATACTGGGGAAATTCGCATTGACTGAACGCTCTTACTGTTAATGCATACTTGCTAGTTGCGCCTAAAGTTATTTTACGTACCTATATATTTAAGATGCCCGAATGAATTTTTGATTATCGAATATTTCTATAAAAAACGTCATTAATTATTGATCTTCCCATAACTTTATTAGAAATTTCATTTTACAGAAATATGTGGAGGAAGATCGTAATGATAATATTAATAAATATTGGAAAAAGAGCTGTTCAATCAGCTAACAATTATGAATACAATATTCCACCATCAACTGAGCTAAAAACTTTTTGCACGTTTACGAAACTTGATCATACGATCACATGCGGGTACGTTTGTGTCTTTACTAATTATACTAACGACAGTGCTGTCCTTGATGATTTTTAATATTTAATTGTTGTCCAACAGTCAGGTCCAGACATGCACAGCATGCAAATTCTGTGGGAAATGAAATTTTAAAGCACCTATTTTGGACCAAAAATCGATGGTAACGCGTCGAAAACATCGTTTTTTGACGTTTTAGACGATGCTTCATCTTTCTAGTGCAAAAAACATGAAGAAATTTTTTAAAAAAATCAAAAAAGTCGAAAAAAGTGAACAATATTCAGATGAAAACATAATAATATGAAGCAAAGCGTTGACAATTTGACAATTTTGAGCAAATAGATGGCTAAAAACGCTTATAAAAACACTTTTTATGCCAATTTTAGGGAAAATTTTGGAAACTTTTGAAAACTTCTAAAAAATCGACAAATCTGGTGGGGTAAAAAATATTTTGCAGGGGTGAATACCCCACCCAAACCCCCTGCAAGATCATGTATGGTCAGGTCTGTATTCATTCATCAGCAGCTTAAGAATGGGAAGGGGCCGGCCTAGAATAAACTTGGTCTTTATCTCGAATACTTGCTGGGATAGCTTGCAAACAGCATTTCTTGTTTTTTTTTCAACGTGTTTTATTAGGATAATAAAAATCTGACGTTCTAATTATTGAAATAGTGAAATTCGTAGAAAATCTTTCATATAGCGCTAAGCGCCGAAAATTTCTATGACATCATCATGCAATTCTTTATCTTACCACATGCTATTTTACCTTCCAAAATTTTTTATCAGCCAATGGGACGACTTCTGCTCTCTCCCCAAAAACATAGCCTTGCCAAGATTCATTACATAAAATTAAATATGAACATATCAATTGAGCCTATCAAAGAACTCAAGCTTCAGTTGATTATGAGCATAGCTGGGCAAGCCTTGAAGTCTCGGCTGGTACCGGAGCTCAATTTTTTGGTTGGTTGCCTAGGTCAGAAAAGTGGTTGAATTTTTAACATGTTAGTCTTGCTTCCACGCAAACTCCATTCATAATTTCACGCGAAGTCGCACTACTTCTCGCGCGACATAATTAATGGTGTGTCAAAATTAGTATGGTGTAAAAAAATAGTGCAATCGATGATTTGCATAGCAATTATGTTAAAAAAACTCATTACTTTAGTAACAATTGACCTTTAATCTTGAAGAGACATTTACCGCCTTTAATATGCTTATTTTTTATGCAATCCATTGTATAAAAATAAAACTTCTACAGAGTTCCTCATTTTCATGTCGTCAAATAGTATATACGTTTTCATTTCAAATATAAATCCTACTTGAAATGCACGAAAATTGTCATAATTCAGCGCAACCTCTAAACATCAATAACGAATAATACAATTAAATCAATTCGGCGCGAAGCGCCGGAAAATTTTGAGATTTAACCTTTGTGAAATGCAATTTTGCATTACAAAAATTGTCCGAATTTGGCGCGGCTTAAACATCAAGAACAAGTAATAAAATTAAATCAATTCGGTGCGAAGCGCCGGAAAATTTATAGATTCCACCTTTTTGAAACGCAATTTTGCATTACAAAAATTGTTTAAAAGTGTCGCGGCTTAAGCATCAATAACAAGTAATAAAATTAAATCGATTCGGCGCGATGCGCCGGAAAATTCTGAGATTTCACCTTTTTTCAGACGTAATTTTGCATTAAAAAAATTGTCCGGATTCAGCACGAAGCGCCGGAAAATTTTGGAATTTAACCTTTGTGAAGCGCAGTTTTGCATTACAAAAATTGTCCAAATGTGGCGCGGCTTAAGCATCAATAACAAGTAATAAAATTAAATCAATTCGGCACGAAGCGCCGGAAAATTTTAAGATTCCACCTTTTTGAAACGCAATTTTGCATTACAAAAATTATCCGAATTCTCGGCGCGAAGCGCCGGAAAATTTTGAAATTTAACTCTTTGGAAACGCAATTTTGCATTACAAAAAATTGTCCGAATTTGGCGCGGCTTAAGCATCAATAACAAGTAATAAAATTAAATCTATTTGGCGTGAAGCGCTGGAAAATTTTGAGATTCCACCTTTTTGAGACACAATTTTGCATCACAAAATATTGTCCGGATTCGGCGCGATGCGCCGGAAAATTTTGAAATTTAACCTCTTGTGAAACGCAATTTTCCATTACGAAAGAATTGTCCAAATTTGGCGCGGCTTAAGCGTCAATAACAAGTAATAAAATTAAATCTATTTGGCGTGAAGCGCTGGAAAATTTTGAGATTCCACCTTTTTGAAACGCAATTTTGCATTACAAAAATTGTCCGAATTCAGCGCGGCCTAAACATCAATAACAAGTAATGTATGTATAAAAGACTAGCGTTTATTTACACATAAAACAGGTGGAAAGACAAGTATGTATGTATTGTTAATACATCGATGTGTAGAAGATCACAAAAATACATCATGTGTTTTATTTTGATCTGACGAATTATTATTTTCTCTAAATTTGACATTACCTACTTAAGTATAATCTCTGAATTATGCATTACTTACGTACCGATTTTTAGAGAGCCCAGCAACCGATTCGGTTGTCGGGATTTGATAATCGGTTGTTGGGATCTAAAAATGATTGCTGAGCTCCAAAAATCGGTTGCTGGACCCCAAAAATCGGTTGCTGAGGTCTCAAAATCGATTGCTGGGGTCAAAAAATCAGTTGGTGGGATCCGGAAATCGGTTGCTGGGGTCTTAAAATCAGTTCTTGGCTCCGAAAATCGGTTGCTGGGGTCCTAAATCAATTGCTGGGCTCCAAAAATCAGTTAGTGGGGTTAAAAATTGGTTGCTGGGGTCTAAAAACCAGCTGCTGGGCTCCAAAAATCGGTTGCTGAGGTCTAAAAATCGATTGCTATGGTCAAAAAATCAGTTGGTGGTGTCCAAAAATCGGTTGCTGTGGTCTGAAAACCGGTTGGTTGGCTCCAAAAATCGGTTGCTGAGGTCTATAAATCGGTCGGTGAGCTCCAAAATTCGGTTGCCGGGGTCTACAAATCGGTCTGTGAGCTCGAAAAAGTGATTGATGGGTCCTAAATCGCTTATTGGGCTTAAAAATCTTAAAAATCGCCTGTTGGGTTCCTAAATCCGTCATTGGGGTCCGAAAATCAGTTGCTAGGGTCTGAAAGTTGGTTGGTTGGCTATAAAAATCGGTTGCTGGGGTCTGAAAACCGGTTGGTTGGCTCTTAAAATCGGTTGCTGAGGTCTAGAAATCGGTTTGTGAGCTCCAAAAAGCAGTTGCCGGGATCTAGAAATCGTTAGTGAGCTCGAAAAATTGATTGATGGGTCCTAAATCGCTTATTGGGCTTATAAATCGCTTGCTGGGGTCATAAATCCGTTACTGGGGTCCGAAAATCAGTTGATGGGGTCTAAAAATGGGTTGGCTGGCTCCAAAAATGGGTTGGCTGGTTCCACAAACAAATTGGTTGGTTCCAAAAATGGGTTGGCTGGCTCCAAAAATGGGTCGGCTGGTTCCACAAACAGGTTGGCTGGCGTCAAAAATGGGTTGGCTGGTTCCAAAAATAGGTTGGCTGGCTTCAAAAATGGGTTGGCTGGTTCCAAAGATGGGTTGGCTGGTTCCACAAACAGGTTGGCTGGTCCCAAAAATGGGTTGACTGGCTCCAAAAATGGGTTGGCTGGTTCCAAAAACAGGTTGGTTGGTTCCAAAAATGGGTTGGCTGGCTCCAAAAACAGGTTGGCTGGTTCCACAAACAGGTTGGCTGATTCCAAAAACAGGTTGGCTGGCTTCAAAAATGGGTTGGCTGGTTCCAAAAATGGGTTGGCTGGCGTCAAAAATGGGTTGGCTGGCTTCAAAAATGGGTTGGCTGGTTCCAAAAATGGGTTGGCTGGCTCCAAAAATGGGTTGGCTGGTTCCACAAACAGGTTGGTTGGTTCCAAAAATGGGTTGGCTGGCTTCAAAAATGGGTTGGCTGGCTCCAAAAATGGGTTGGCTGGTTCCAAAAACAGGTTGGCTGGCTTCAAGAATGGGTTGGCTGGTTCCACAAACAAATTGGTTGGTTCCAAAAATGGGTTGGCTGGCTCCAAAAATGGGTTGGCTGGTTCCACAAACAGGTTGGCTGGCGTCAAAAATGGGTTGGCTGGTTCCAAAAATAGGTTGGCTGGCTTCAAAAATGGGTTGGCTGGTTCCTAAAATGGGTTGGCTGCATACGTGGGCAGCAAGAAAATTCTGGGGGGTCCAAGATATTTTGAAGGTCAAAAAATGGCCTTAAAAATGGTGATATGGCGATAAAAACACCATTTTTCGACGTTTCTCATCAAGCACTATCCATTGGCACCAAAAATTGCGAAAAAAACGAAAAAAATTTTCAAAAAATTGATTTCTGGAGGGGGTCTTTTGATTTCTGGGGTGGGTCTTTTGGTTTCTGAGGGGGTTAGACGGCCCAGACCCCCATTCCACGCCCATGTGTGGTTGGCTGGTTCCACAAACAGGTTGGTTGGTTCAGAAAATGGGTTGGCTGGCTTCAAAAATGGGTTGGCTGGCTCCAAAAATGGGTTGGCTGGTTCCAAAAACAGGTTGGTTGGTTCCAAAAATGGGTTGGCTGGCTCCAAAAACATGTTGGCTGGTTCCACAAACAGGTTGGCTGGTTCCAAAAACAGGTTGGCTGGCTTCAAAAATGGGTTGGCTGGCTCCAAAAATGGGTTGGCTGGCTCCAAAAATGGGTTGGCTGGTTCCAAAAACGGGTTCGGCTGGTTCCAAAAATGGCTTGGCTGCGGCTTCAAAAATGGGTTAGCTGGTTCCAAAAATGGGTTGGCTGGTTCCAAAAATGGGTTGGCTGGCTCCAAAAACAGGTTGGCTGGCTTCCACAAACAGGTTGGCTGGTTCCAAAAACAGGTTGGCTGGCTTCAAAAATGGGTTGGCTGGTTTTAAAATGGGTTGGCTGGTTCCGCAAACAGGTTGGTTGGCTCCAAAATGGGTTGGTTGGTTCCACAAACAGGTTGGATTGGCTCCAAAAATGGGTTGGCTGGCTTCAAAAATGGGTTGGCTCTGGCTCCAAAAATGGGTTGGCTGGTTCCAAAACAGGTTGGTTGGTTCCAGAAAATGGGTTGGCTGGCTCCAAAAAACAGGTTGGCTGGTTCCACAAACAGGTTGGCTGGTTCCAAAAACAGGTTGGCTGGCTTCAAAAATGGGTTGGCTGGTTTTAAAATGGGTTGGCTGGTTCCACAAACAGGTTGGCTGGCTCCAAAAATGGGTTGGCTGGCTCCAACAAACAGGTTGGCTCTAAGGGCTCCAAAAATGGGTTCGGCTGGCTGTCCACAAACAGGTTGGCTCTGGCTCCAAAAATGGGTTGGCTGGCTCCAAAACAGGTTGGCTGGTTCCAAAATGGGTTGGCTGGCTCCAAAAACAGGTTGGCTGGCTCCAACAAACGGGTTGGCTGGTTCCAAAAACAGGTTGGCTGGCTTCAAAAATGGGTTGGCTGGTTCCAAAAAATAGGTTGGCTGGTTCCAAAAATGGGTTGGCTGGCTCCAAAATGGGTTGGCTGGTTCCACAAACAGGCTGGCTGGTTCCAAAAATGGGTTGGCTGGCTCCAAAAATGGGTTGGCTGGTTCCACAAACAGGTTGGCTGGTTCCAAAAATGGGTTGGCTGGCGGCTTCAAAAATGGGTTAGCTGATTCCAAAAATGGGTTGGCTGGTTCTAAAAATGGGTTGGCTGATCCTAAAAGCAGGTTGGCTAGCTTCAAAAAATGGGATGGTTCCAAAAACACGTTGGCTGACTCCAGAAATGGGTTGGCTGATCTAACATAATGATTGGTTGCTCTCAACCACGAAATAGTGCGTCAGTTTTGTCCCTGTACAAAACATATCGCTCAACCCGGGGACCCTTCAGCCTGTTCCGGGATTGGTCCAGCCTGTTACCGGTTGAGGCTGAAAACAGGGAAATATTGCCCAGGTGTGGTGGCCACTCGGTTTCCAAAAATGAAATTCCGGTTTTTCCCGGGTTTCCCGGGTGATTTATGGACAATTTCCCGCTTTTAAATCATGCTTTAAACCACACTATATACGAAGAAGTGTCAGTAAGAACATGAAAAAGGATAAGGCACCAGCAACTTTTAATCAAACAAATGCAAATACTACACAAAACGTTTTGGAACAATCATAATTTCTTTTTCAATGATGCTGACGAGTTGTCGATAACAGTTCTCACAGCCTATAATATAGTACAGTAGCGATTTTAGTGTGGCAAAACAGGGTTTTCGATCTTTGGTGGTGTTAAGTTAAAGACGGGCTTTTTCACCCACACTTGAGTATTACCCGCACGTCAGAGACGTGTTTCTCGCTAAGATACCGCAAGGCGTCGCGACTCCCAAGGGCTTTAACCTTCGCCACACAAGTGCAGCTTCCCATTCATCGACCCCGGAGGGATGAAAGGCTGGGTTGACCTGCCGGAAAGAACTGCGTCAACGTGGTTTCGAACCTAGAACCTTGTGATCCGCAGGTTTAGTGTTTACCACTCGGCGTCTCTCAGCTTTGGTAGTGTATTTCAGCTAATTTCTGAGTTTCTCACGCCAAAAATTACTGAAAATTGACTCAAAACGGCGCGAAGCGCCGAAAAATTTGGTATTTTTCCATTCTAAATGCAAATTCTGCCATTTTAAAGATAGGTACATAGGATCAGTGGCGGATCTAGAATTTCCTTAGGGGGGGGCGGTATCCCAACTTTTTTAAGAAAAAGTCAAGAATAGGTCCAAAAATTTGCTCTTAATGCGCAAAATGGCGTTTTTTTCGGTGTTTTACATGGTATACTTTTACATAAAATCACCTGAAGCAATATTTTTTCTAAAAATTTCAAAATGTTAGACAATTTTGTGCGGAAAAATCATTGAATTTCTTTGACTTTAACAAAAATCTGGCGCGAAGCGCTGAAAAAATTTGTGAAATCAAGGCGGATAGACGTCTAGAAGCATGATTTACTGCTTGATTTTGTGTATTTATAGCATTTGATGCGAAACATCGAAATTTTTAATTAAAAATAGAAGAAAACTATGCAAAAATATGATGTTAAAGTTGTTTTGAAACCTACATGAACAGAGAATGGCTTCCAGGCAGTGTTTTTTTTGTACAAGGTCCGTTTGTACATATACAAAGATGGTCCCTAAAAGTCTTTGTACATTTTGTACACACAAATTTTTGGATACTATGATATACTACGGTAGCGACTTTAGTGTGGTGTTCGACTTTTGGTAAGTGTATTTTGGCTAATTCCTGGTTTTATGAGGGCAAAAATCATTAAGAATCGTCTTAAAACGGCGCGAAGCGCCGAAAAATTCGACATTTTTCCTTTTAAAATGCGATTTCTGCTAAATTTCAGACCTTTTTTGCGGTTTTTGTCTTCCTGATAAATCTTTGTACATCTACAAAGACGGTCCCGAAAAGTCTTTGTACATCGGGAAAATTTTTGCCGAATACAAAAAAACGTGCTTCCATGTCACCAAGAAAGTAAATAAATATCACTGAATATGCATCATCCAACGCGTAGCGTCGGCAAAATTTGAGAAATTATGGTCACTGACAGCCAAAAATCATTGCAAATTGCTTATCTATTCCTTATCTCGCAAAATATTTTTGGCCAATGGGAGGGGGAGGCGGCCGCACCCCTAACGCCTACACTTAAATCCGCCCCTGCATAGGACAAACAATTACTCATATGTATCGACGCAAAGCGCCGAAAATTTTTGGGAATTTTACATCTTTTTACAGCTTTGGTCTTCCGAAAAACAGAGTTGTTCGACTTTTGATAGGGTATTTTAGCTAATTTCTGAGTCTCTAAGGGCGAAAATCACTAAGAATCGTCTTAAAACGGCGCGAAGCGCCGAAAAATTTGACATTTTTCCATTTAAAATGCAATCTCTGCCATTATAAAGATATATAGAACACGCAATTATTCATTTCGGCGCTAAGCGCCGAAAATTTTCGCGAATTTCAGACCTTCTTTGCAATTTTAGTCTTCCAAAAATCTTTGTACATGTACAAAGACGGTCCCGAAAAGTCTTTGTACATCGGAAAAATCTTTGCCGAGTACAGAAAAACACTGTTGCAAAAACGTCTTAGCAAACAATAGTACAAATAGCTACTAGCTATATCAAACAAAGAGAATACACAAATAGCAATCAACGATGTGACAATGGGCGGGAAGAAAAACGGAAATAAATGCTACATGATAAAATATAAAAACACGTAAAGTAGCATGATACTAAAAGCGATAAAAAAGTAACATTGTACTATTAATTCAATATTTTTGGCCTCCAAAAACTGAGTTCAAACTAAATTTCTTGACGAAAATCCCGGGTTTTTCCCGAGTTTCCCGGGTGCCAAAAAAATTCCCGGGCTTTTCCAGGGTTTCTCGGATTCCCGAGTGAGTGGCCTGGCCACCCTGTAGTAAAGGCCAACCAACCTCAGTCTGGTCAACACAATGCCCATGCTCAAAAATCTTAGCCCCTAGCATACAATCGTCATGTCATGCTACAAAACAGAGCGCTTTTATTCAGCCACCTCAATAGCCCAGACTTTTCTAAGTTCGACCAATTTTCCCATTTCCTGATATTTTTTGAAAGCCAGTGCATTTTCTGATTAAGATCAAGTAATGTCCGAACATTGAAGAGAGAGATACGAGGGGAGGTAAAAAAGTTTTGCGAACTCATGTATTTATAACAACTTATAAGTTTTATTTGTACTTACTTATTCTTCAACATGTAGGTTTCTTTTGAGCCGAAAAACTTTTTGGTATTGCATTCTAGAATTATTCAATGCCTCCCCATAGCAGTTGTTTGGCTCGTCACTCGATCATGCCTACACTGATACTTTCAACAGCTTTTCATCCTGCAACCTCATTCCACTGATTGCTTTTTTCAAATCTGGAAATACTCAAAAGCACCTGAGGGCCATATCAGCTAAATATGGTGGGCAATTAAGATCAGTCCTGCGCAGGTCGTAATGACACCCAAAAACAACTCCAACACATTGCACATGCACGCTATCAAACAAAAGGATGACATTCTCGGTGATTTTCCCACATCGTTTTTCTGTAATAGTGATATGCAAAATTTTTGGCAAATTGACGCAACATTCAACTAGGGATCGGACGAGGCCTCGTCCTCGGCCTCGGTAATCCTCGGTCTTCTTTGAGATCCCTCGGCCTCGGCCGAGGGTCAGGTGAAAAATGACCGAGGACCGAGGGTTTTTTTTAATTTTGCATTTTTTGAGTGATGCCAAAATAGCACAAATACAGCAAAAAAACGCAGTGTGCTACAAAAGACCCATTGTCTCAAATGTTATGCCAAGTCAATGTTGCAATATGCCAGCCTATAGACGGCAGAGACAAGACGCATATGCTGATTGAAGGATTGTGTCCCAACAGCCCCACCAGTCCCAACAGCCCCACCCGTCCCAACAGCCCCACCAATAATCCCAACAGCCCCACCAATAATCCCAACAGCCCCACCAATAATTCCAACAGCCTCACCAATAATCCCAACAGCCCCACCAATAATCCCAACAGCCCCACCAGTCCCAAAAGCCCCACCAATCCTAGCAGTTCCACCATAGTTTCCCAAGGTCGAAAGTTCAGGGGGGGTGAAATCCCAAAATTTAGGACCACTTAATTTAGAGTATAGCCTTTTTTGCAGGTCAAATAAAAAAATGGCTAAAACTTCCTATATAGCATGTTTTAGTGTGAAAGATTGCATTTTTAACTACTTTTTGTCCTATTCTGGCTAATTTCGTCACTCTTGTGAGTAAAAAATATAAGAATTCATCGAAAATTTTGACTTTTTAGATCATTTTAAATTCATTTTAGGTGTTTTATGGGTAAACAAAACAGAAATGTATTAGTCAGCGCGAAGCGCCAAAAAATTTTCAATATCTTCGCTGCTTTTGTACCCAGAAATCACGCTGAATAGGTTTGATAGCTCAAAAATCGTCCGACAGTGCTTCAAGTCTCGGACCCTGAGGTGGGGGTAATACCCTCCCCCTCACTCCCCCCCCCTATGGGAATGTGCGAGTTCCAACGTTCCAAACCGTTCCAACAGTCACACTGTGCCAACCACAAATAAACGTGGGGGAGGGATGTTTAGAGTTTAGCCCCCTCCCAATCCGAAATTCTGGAAATCCCCCCAAATTATGGTAGACCCCCAGAATTCTATTTTGAGCACATTTCTCGGTCACTTTACCCCCACCAGACCCACAGAATTTGTCCGCTGCCAATGTTGGTTCCAACTGCCCCTTTGTTATAATCATAGATGCACAGCACGACCGGTCTGGAGAAGGAGTTTTGAGCCAAAAATGACCTCAAAACTAGTATGAATGTTAAAATAGCGTAAAAACTACGTTAATCCACATTTTCTGGCTATTTTAAAGCAGATTAGCGTGAAAGTTTTGGTTTTCATTTAATTTTAACGCTTATCTTTCCTTTTTTCACTAGAACGTTTTTCATTTTTTTCTGGCAGTCTAGACTAGGCAATAATGAGCAGGAATCTAATCTTGCAAGATGACTCGAATGAGGCAAAATTACGGATTGCGCAAAAATGCTGAAGCTTCAATTCTAGCGGGTCTACCAGTATCTCAGGTAGAGTTATTCTGAAAATGTAAACCTGCACGCTCTTGTATAGTCTTGATGAAATATACGAAGTCGTAAAATAGTCAAAAAAATATCTTGATCAAACAGAGCCCGTACAAATTCTATGTTTCAAAAGTACATTCGTCAAACGCATTTCTCGTATAATAGCAATTGCAGTAATGATGGGGCTGCTGGGAGTACTGGTGGGGCTGTTGGGACGGTGGGGCTGTTGGAATGGTGAGGCTGTTGGGATTATTGGTGGGGCTGTTGGGACTGGTGGGACTGTTGAGACATCACCGATTAAAGTAGGTACATTATGTGGGCGTTTTCCGTGTCTATGCATGCAAAACCTACTTAATTTCTAAAGCCCAAGCTGGGCATGCATAGAAAATTCAAATGCGCGCGATGTGAATAAAAGTTGCATTTTAAATTTATATAATGGTCACAGAAGTGAATGCATTATAGAAAAAGCGTCGCTAACAGATAATTTCATGTTTAAATTTGTTTACAATAAAGAATAAGAAAAATTTGGCACAAATAAAATGCAACTAAAGAGCTGAATAATGGAATATGCCTAGACCGTATGTGCGATATATTGTGACAATAGGAAATATTAAGAGACTCGCTTATTTAACATTTTACAGTTGATTATATTAAATCATATTTACTTTGTGATTCAGTCGCACTTTAGAAGCAATATGTTTCTAGGTTTCTAATTCAATTCTTAGCACATATTGCATAACTGCAGTGCTAATTTTCCATTTTATATCAGGGGATTTGGTTACCGGGTAGTAAAATTATTTTCTACCCGGGTATCCGGATATACCTAAGTACTCGGGTACCCGTTTGGGTACCCGCATGTACCTGTACTAAGAATCATCTTAAAACGGCGCAAAGTGCCAAAAAATTGACATTTTTCCTCTTGAAATACAATTTTTGCCATTATAAAGATATGTAGAACACACAAAATAGTGATGGCAAAAAGGAGCTGAATGATCAAGACGATTAGCAATTTGTCACTTCTGTGCTTGTCATTTGCATACGTACCATAGTTTCTCAAGGTCGAAAGTTCAAGGGGTTGAATCCCAAGATTTAGGACCACTAAATTTAGAGTCTAGCCTTTTTTGCAGGTCAAATATGAAAAATGGCTAAAACATCCTGTATAACATGTTTTAATGTGAAAAACTGCATTTTTAACTACATTTTATTTTATTCTGACTAGTTTCGTCACTCTTGAGAGTAAAAAATATAAGAATCCATCGAAAATTTTGGCTTTTCAGATCATTTTAAGTTCATTCTAGGCATTTTATGGGTAAACAAAACAGAAGTGTATTAGTCAGCGCAAAGCGCCGAAAAAATTTTAATGTCTTCGCTGCTTTTGTACCCAAATCATTGCAGAAAATGTTTGATAGCTCAAAATCGTCTGACAGTGATTCAAGTCTCGTACCCCCAGGTGAAGGTAATACCCCTCACACCCCCATGGGAATGTGTGATACCTACCTTTGAATAAAATTAAAATAATAGCTTGTTAGATTTGAAATATATTACACTAATCTATCCTATTGCTACTGTACCCACATCACATGGAGCATATGTGTCCTATATTCTTTGTACTCATATACTCATATTATATGTATTACAAATCCTCGGTCCCTCGGTCCCTCGGCCTCGGCCCGGCTCGGCCTCGGCCTCGGCCGAGGCAAGGATTTCAAAGTTCCTCAGCCTCGGCCTCGGCCGAGGGAAAAAAATACCCTCGTCCGATCCCTACATTCAACAATGATTTTAGTTCCTTCCTGCAAAAAATCAGCATGCAATCATATGTCTGCATCAAAAAACAGTGTCAACATCACTGGTCCATCTGACGTTTGAACCTTTGTCATGTGTGGACACTTTGACCATCTGAACAGGCATTGAGTTCACAATCTTTTCTTTCCAGAGTATGCAAAAACATTAAAGTCACATCAATATTCACCATTCCATTATAAAAGTTTGCAGGATCACAATGCTACTAGTGCATGGCTTCGGATTTCACATGTGCTCTGACCTCCTTCTGCACATGTACCAGAAGTTTGGAGACCCATTCGGAACAAATTTTCGTTAGCCCTAGGTGTTGATGTAAAATCAAAAATCTTGCTGGCTATCTAATATCTAGAGTCACTTCTAATTTTTTCGGCTTTATTTGGCGATTCCCCTATATCATTTTCTTCACTGGTGCCATTGTCTCATTGTTCTCACCAGTTGATGGTCGCCCCTGTCTGGGTCATCTTCAGGACTCCACCAACCCTGCTTAAACCTTACAAACCAATGAGTAATTGTGGCATACGATAGAGAGTAG
This sequence comes from Mermis nigrescens, assembly GCA_036768485.1. Lineage (NCBI taxonomy): Eukaryota > Metazoa > Nematoda > Enoplea > Mermithida > Mermithidae > Mermis > Mermis nigrescens. The sequence continues at coordinate 77,113 of JAVLUZ010000278.1, forward strand.
TGCCTATTAACTTTGTACAAATTGCTTTCAATCTCTGATATTTTTCCAAATTAAAGAAAATCCAAAAGCCAGTTTTAGATTTGCCATTTTTCTTCAGATTTGCAATTTTTATTTATTTTCAACACATGCTTAAGTTCCAAAATCTCCAGCATATTCCCAACAATAGAGACAGCTTTAACAATTTGCACAGCAATTGCGTAGATGTAGTATTGCATAAACAAACACAAAGCAAATTGCTACCCAGTATTTAAACCCTGAATTCGCAAAACTTTTTTAGCTCCCCTCGTACATACATATATGTGGCAGTCACAATGAACGATCGATTTTGATGTTGGATTTAAATATTAGCTGAATAAAGGTGTTGCTCTTTGTTTGTTTCGTGTCTTACAGCTGTTGGAAGTTACACAAAACCAGACAATAAAATGTTTATTGTCCTGAGAAATACACGAAATTTGATAAAGCAGGAACACATGATAAAACAGCGACTGAACAAAAGGACATACAGATGACAGAAGTGATACAAGTAGGTATGCCCCAACAATAAAATCGTAGAATAAATGTTTAGCAGCTCTTTTTGAAGGAACGAACGTTTGGAGAAGCAACATTATCATCAGGTAAGGAGTTCCAAATTTTGAGGTACCGTTGGAAAAAATCGTTGAGTTACTTGCTAAAGACTCAGCAAGATAATTTGAAAGTTTTTTCAAGAGAAACTGACAGAGTCCATCAGGCCCAACAGAAAAAGAACCTTTTATTCTATTTAAGACCAGTTGCATGTTCCAAGCGTCAAATGAATGGTTTGCAATGCAAAACCAGTCCTCAAATCTAAAAAAGGAAGATGATTATTATCAACAGAAAAACAGAAGAAAAGTAGTTATTAGACAAATTTACCTTTTCTAAAGGATCAGAAACGATTTTGTGGTCATGAAGAAGAGGTGGAAAAGAGCGTTGATTATTTAACTGATTATTGACAAATTTATAAAAGCATTTTAAACTTTTGTCAGAAAGAAGATTAATTTCTGATGCAGAGAAATTTATAATTTCAACATCCAGTTGTTCGCAAAAAAGATTTATATTTGATTTTTGTATCAGTCAATTGATAAAATTTATATTTCTTCCAAAGCATACGTTTCTTAGTTAACATTCTATCAATTTGTTTGGAATATTTACGTTCCATGGGCTTGGGCTGAGTTAAGGGGAAAAATACATAAATTAAAGAGTGAAGCACTCCAACAAACAAATTGTACATATCATTTACATTAGAACAGGAATCAAAACGATAAGGCCAAGAAATCTGAGACAGTGCAAGACCTAGAGCCTTAAAATCAGCTCTGCGAAAATTGGAAAAAAGATGATCTAGGATATTTGACTGGCATCAAAAGACAATCGAATATAATTGAATTATGGTCACAATTAGAAGAAGGAATATCAACTTTTACGTTACAAATTTTATCAGATGCAAAGAGAAGATCTAGTATAATATTTTCAGGAGTATTTTCTATTATTAACTGATGTAAACCAGTGCCCGAAAATGTGTCAAAAAGGGGTATTAAGATTATCAGTAGGAAGCGAATTTATCCGCCAATTAATTTTTGGCAAATTAAAATCTCCTAAGATTACAAAAGGAAAAGGAACAGAACAAGCCCATTCAATACATCTACATGAAATATCAGCATAAGCTAGGTCAAAATCAGGGGGTCGGTAAACCAAAATGAATCTGATCTTTCTATCCGAATCAAAAATATCAGTTATTAGAATTTCAAAAGCTTTAAAAGCGGGTGACGGATTAATTTGAATAGCATTGAAATAAGTTCTAAAAAATAAAGCTACAACCCACCCCCACCACATTTACAGTCACGATCACAGCCAAAACTGCGATAATATTTTCGCAGGGTACCATAGACCATCGGAAATATCAATATGGAACCAACTTTCAGAAAAAAATTGAGCATCAAAACTTTCTTCATTCAGCAAAAGGTGTAAATTACTATGTTTGTTCAAAAGACTTCAAGCATTTGCATAAAAACATTAAAATTTCAAATAACCTTTGGGCGCGGATACATAATGAGCGAGTCGCAGGCTATTGAAATTTACATTGTTTACATTTAAAATTCGTTGAAGAAAAAGAAAGGTCAGGCAGGATGACAACATAGACGCGAAAGTGAGCCTTTAGAACGGATGCGGAATGTCTTATTAATCAAAGAGATAAAGCGATGCCTTGCCTGAAACGAGGTCAGGCAAACTTTGACAAATTGAACGCGATTTTTGTGAATAGGACCATCACGAAAGATATGGTAACATAGGATGACACAAGATCATGACCATCAAAATGAGAGTCAATTAGAGATTTAATCTGATCAATGTACTCGACACTGTTCAATATAGGCAAATTAAATAAAACGGCATTGCACTTTTTGGAATCTCTTTCAATCGCATCATTTATCATGGCAGATAATTCGTTTTTATCTTTATCAGTAGAACAATTTCGTGAATCTCCAAGGCGATCAATTTTATTTTGTAAGTCAACAAGCTGAGTAGCAAAATTATCTAAGCGTTTCGCAATCGGTCTACAATGGAAACAATAGAAAGTGGAATTAAGCTTTGAGTAGGTTTCATAGTCGTGATCATCAACTTTTAAACAAGAAGTATGACCCCAGTGTTCACAAAAATCAAAAAATAAAGCAGTATTGTCATCAGTGACTAACTTGTAGCAAATAACACAATCGGCAGAATTTTCATTTGCAGCGTTAAGTACAGCAAAGTTAGACGTCCGCAATGGTGAACTTGAACATAAGCTGGTATCGACATAATTTGAAGCGCAATTAATTTACCCACGGTAGAAATCAAAGAAATAAGTAGGCAGAATTTCAATATTGATCAGATTACTTAGAATAACGCATTGCGGCTCTTCAGCTCGATTAGTCGCCACCTCGTTCAACGTATGGGCTTTATAATTCAGGGTGATTTCCATACACAAAAAAACCCAACAAAACCCAAGAAAAAGATTTAAAAAAAACCCAAAAACTTAAAATTCAAAATTTTCAAATCTGGGTTTTTTCATTCCCCGGGTTTTTCCAACCCTGAGATCAGTAAACTTTGATTTATCTAGATGTCTTGTGGGGTGCGCGCTAAACTTGTCATTCCATTGACTCGCATGTCCCGTTACTAATTTGTAATTGCATCTATTATGTATCTTGTCATTTTATTTATTATCAATTTGTGTAGTAATAAAATTTCTTCTTCTTCTCCTTCCATTATAGGTAATTTCTCCAGTGTTGCTAGATTGTTTGCCGCCAAACAGTTTCATTCGCTGATGATGGATTCTGCAGCAGTCTGTAGAAAACCAAAATCTTGTGTGATCTCCTATCCTACCGATCAAATAACGGCCACTTAAAAGTTGTTCATTCCATTTCTAGATACAGTAATTTTTGTGCTCAGTTTATTTCGAAAAGGATAGTCTTGATTAAACGCAGCGAGGCTAAAGTAATAGCAAGGAAAAAGAATTATAGAGTTTCTATAGTCTGTTTTACATAACCTCATGCATAAATTTTAATAGTTTTTATTGACCAAAAGCCGAGCAGTATGATAATTTTACATCAGATTTATGCTATAATCGTAATTTGTTGGCTCATTTATGACCGAACTTGTGTTAAACAAACTTTCACTAATGGAATGTCCTGTCTTTTCTATACATACATACTACAGTAATCTTTATGTAACTCACATATCATGCATACATACCTAGCCTTTATTATCATGTATCTATAGTATTGGCATGCCAAGGGTCTTGGAATTCCGGCCTAAGATTATTAAGTATAATGGTTTACCGCGCACATCCATGCACTTGGCTTCAAAACATTTATTTATAATGTAGATACCTATGTACTATTTAAATATTCTATTATACAATACAATACAAATACAATTTTTATTGCAAAGTCAATGAAACAGGTAAAATACACATAAACACGGCAAAATACGAAGAATAAAAATCATCGATAGTTTCACTACACTAAATAAGGAGCGTAGCGACTAATCGAGCTGAAGAGCCGCAATGCGTTACTTTTAAATAAATTTGATCAATATTTCAACTCTACATACCTACATATTTCGACCATGGGTAAAAAAATGGCGCATCGAAGATCACGGATACCAGTCTACGTTCTAAGTCACCATCTCGAAGGTCCAACTTTGATGTACTTGATGATACGAACGATAATTCTTGTGACTGTGTCATTTGCTACAAGTTAGTTTCTGATGACGACACTGCCTTATTATGCGATTTTTGCGACCGTTGGGGTCATACTTCTTGTTTGAAAGTTAATGATCATGATTATGAAACTTATTCAAAGCCCGATTCCACTTTCTATTGTTTCCACTGTAAACCAATTGTGAAAAAATATTTGCATATTGAACGTCGGTTAGATGATTTTGCTACTAAGCTTGCCGATTTAGAAAAGAAAGTTGATCGTCTTGAACATTCTCGAAATTCTCCTACCAATTATGATAAAAACGAACTATCTGCTCTGATTAATGATGCTATCGAAAGAGATTCTAAGAAATGTAATGCTGTTCTGTTTAACTTGCCTTTATCGAACAGTGTTGAGGACATTGATCAGGTCAAACGGCTAATCGATTCTCATTCTGATGGTCACGATCTAGTATCATCTGATGTTAAACGCGTCTTTCGTGATGGTCCCATTCACGAAAACCGCGTCCAGTTTGTCAAAGTTTGCCTAACGTCGGTTCAGGCAAGGCATCGCTTCGTTTCCTTGATCAATAAGACAGTCCGCGTTAAATCTAAAGACCCACTTTCGCGTTTGCGGTGCCGTCCTGACTTATCATTCCTTCAAAGAAAACGTCAACGCGAACTGGTTTCCGAGCTCAACGATCGTAAATCTCGAGGTGAAGAAGGTCTTTTTATCGATTTTCGCGCCGATTGTGTTAAATGCAAACCAAACCGTAATATTAATAACCAACTCTTCACCTAGGTAGTCGCGCCCCTTTCTCCTACTTTGCGTTTAAAAGTTCTGTATTTTAATTCAAGAAGTTTGTTAAATAAGCTAGGTGATTTAAAACTGTTACTAAATAGCAAACAGTTTGAAATAATACTTTGTTGTGAATCTTGGCTTTATCCTGAAATTCCAGATAGTCTCCTTTGCAGTTCAAATAATTACCAAATTATTCGATGTGATCGGTTAAATAAACGTGGGGGTGGACTTATAGTTTTTGCTAATAATAATCTACATATTAAACACATTAAAATTCCTATCAATTTTCCTGCCTGTGAAATTTTAATTTTTGATTTATGCAATACTGATTTCAAAACTAGATTTATTCTAGCTTATCGTCCTCCTACTTATGATACTATGTATGCTGAAAGTCTTTGTAATTCTATTGAATGGGCTTCTAATGTACCTTATCCTTCATTAATTGTTGGTGATTTTAATCTTCCTAAAATTAATTGGGTCTCCAACACCTTTCCTTCTGATCCCATCAATACTTTATTTTATGATACCTTCTGTACAACTGGTTTGGAGCAACTAATCCGTAGTCCAACTCACGATAATAATATATTAGATTTGCTTTTTTCACTTAATCAAGCCATTAACGTGAAGATTTCACCTCCTTTTTCTGATAGTGATCATAATTCTATTGCTTTCGAAATTCAAGTGTACGAAGAGACAAATCACATGCCCTCTTGTTCAAATTTTCGGAAAGCCAATTACGAGTTAATTTCTATGCGATTAGCCACTGTTTCTTGGCCCGATTTATTTAATCAGTGTACTTCGGCAGATGATATGTATAATGTTTTTGTTTCAGTTCTTCAAACTATTAGTTCTGGGCCCGGTTGTTCGACTCGACCATTAACTGATGTTTACCTTAACGTTAATGGTCACCTTAACGCAACCATCAACTAATGGTCGCGTTAAGTCCGATTTCCACCTTAACGGAACCATTAAAAAATCAGGTTGTCTCGACTCAACCATTAAGCTCGACTTTAAGGGAAGTCTAATGGTCGATTTAAATTTCGGTTGCTGGACTCCACCTTAATGCAGCCATTAATTAAGGCTCAGTTTTTTAATGTCTACCTTAAAACCGGTTGCTCGACTGAAACCTTAACGCTCCCATTAAGCGTTTAATGGTTTCTTTAAGGTAAATTGGGTTGCTGGGCTTCACCTTAACGGCTTTAATGGTTTTGTTAAGGTTCATTCTTTAAGGTAGGTCGAGAGCTACATTAACGAACTCATTGATTGTTTTTCACATTGAAAATGGCGCTTCTTCCTATCGTTCCGAGTTTTAATATTATGACAAGTTCTCGCCGATTCGAAGTCAAAAGAAGTCTTTTGACTAATTTCAATGACGACGAATTTTATGACCGATTTAGATTTAGCAAGTTAGCCTTATTACTGAAGATTTCATAAGCAATAATATTAGTTTATCCTTTTTTTCTAGTTGCAGACAAGGCAAGTATGAGCGCTGCCTACTGACAATTCGAATAGCAGAAAAATGGCTATCGTTTTCACGAGATAACTCAATGATTACACTTCACACTTACAAAGTAGAGCTTCTTTCATTATTCTTTTATTTAATAATATGATACATGCTCGTCGATCCACTGTCAAATGAAATCCATTGATTCATTTTAATGACAATAAATTTTAATAAAGATTTTATTCAGGTATGGAAAAAACCAGATTTGAAAATTTTGAATTTTTGACTTTTTTTGGTTTTTTTTGGTTTTTTGTGCTTTATTGGGGTTTTATTGGGTTTTTTTAATGGAAATGACAAGTAGAGCTATGTACATGAAGTAGCTAGGAATACTCCAACAGCTGCAAGACACGAGACAAACAAAGAAACTTTATTCAGCTAATATTGGAATCCAACAACAAAATCGATCGTTCACTGCGGTTGCCACTGTATATGTATTTATCTTCCTCTTCAATGCTAGGACATTACCAGATTTTGATCAAAAAATGCACTGGCTCTCAAAAAATTTTAGGAAATATAAAAATTGGTCGAACTCAGAAAAGTGTAGGCTACTGAGGTGGCTGAATAAAAGCGCCTCTGTTTTGCAGCATGGGATGGCAATTGTGAATTAGGGGCTGAGATTTTCGAGCGTGGCATTGTGTTGACCAGACTGAGGTTCGTTGGCCTTTACTAGTTTAGTACGAATGAACAGCAAACAAAAAGAGATTGGAAATACAATTTGAATCACCTACAGTATTTATTTTAGTCTATTTGAAAAATTGGTAACCTGTGGATAAAAATTCAAAACCCAATGATTTTTTGCACCCAAAAAACCACAAAAAACCCAGATTCAAAAAACCCAGCCTTGCCAACCCTGATTTTATTCGAGAACGAGTTTTTTCAGTCGGCTTCTTCATTTTCTTTAGCTGTTGCCGAAAATGCGCTAAAATCAAAATTGTATTTCCCTATTTTTATTTCTCTATTTTTTCAAATTTCCATATCATCGCAAGCTATTAATTATGTTTTACCCAGACTTACGAGCGTTTTCATTTATTTTCCTAATTAAGTGTATCGCTGTCACTGCAATCCATTATCAGCCGAATTCGAACCAACACCAAACATCAAGCGTTGAAAGAGTAAAACATCAAAGAAAATTCCGAATTTTCAATGACTATGGTTCTCAACGTTTTATATCTATGTATTTTAACCAAAACATTAAAATTCTCATGAAATGCGTGTGAACTTAACACAACCATTAAACTTCCCTTAACGCAACCAGTAAGCTAACCTTAACGCTACCATTAGATTTATCTTGATGCAGCCATTAAAGATTTCTGTTAATGGTTTCTTTAATGGTCCCCTTAAACTTCCTTAACAAATGCTCGACCATTAATTAATGGTCAAGTCGAGCAACCTGATTTTTGCGAACCTTAAGGTTTTACCTTAACGTTAATATTTTCATTGAGGGAATCTTAATGGTCGTTGGCGTTAAGGTGGAGTCGAGCAAACCGCCGACCATTAAAAATTAATTTTTAATGGTTAGCCTTTATTAAGGTGAAGTCGAGCAACCGGCCCTGATCTAATACCTAAAAAAGCACATAGAAATTTTAAGAAAGTTCTTCCTAAACACATCCGTAAGTTATACTTAAAAAAACTTAAATTATGGAAAAATTACAAAAAGTTCAAAACTCGAACAAATCGAACTATCTATTCTAGTTTCTGCAAATCTATAAAAAGAGAAACCAAAAATTTTTACGCTAAAGAAGAACTAGACGTTTTAAAATCAGGCGATATCCGTAACTTTTACAATTTTGTTAATTCTCGTTTAAAAATCAGGAAAAGTTCATTCCCCCTGACTTTATCTAATGGTATTGAATTAGATGACGATCATGTAAAAGCTAATCATTTTAACTCATATTTTGCCTCTGTTTTCACTGTTGATGATCAAAATCTTCCTGTTTTTCAGGCTCGTACTTTTTCTTCGTTAGCAGAAATCAATTTCGATGTAGACACCGTTTACAGAGCTATCCGCGAATCTAAACCAAGTATTGCATGTGGCCCTGATGGCCTATGCTCATTTTTTATTAAAAAACTAGGTTATTTGCTTTCTTCTCCTCTTGCTTCTATCTTTGAAACTTCTTTTCGATCAGGTTCAATTCCAAAATTGTGGTATCAAGCAAACGTAATTCCAGTTTTCAAAAATAAAGGTGATTCTGCTTGTGTAGAAAATTATCGTCCGATTTCGTTGTGTTGCTCTCCTTGTAAAATTATGGAAAAAATTGTTAATAAAAAGATTCTGGATTACTTAAATATAAATAATTTACTTTCTCCTCTCCAATTTGGATTTTTAAAAGGTCGATCATGTGAAATGCAATTGCTAAAGTGTAAAAACGAATGGGCAAAATTTATTGATAGAAAATCTACTGTCGATGTAATTTTTATCGACTTTAAAAAAGCTTTCGATTCTTTATCGCACACAAAATTACTTCATAAACTTTCTGCATATGGTCTAAATGGTTTTCTTTTCAACTGGCTTAAATCTTTTTTATCCTCTCGATCTCAGTGCATTGTTGTTAATAGTTCTTTTTCAGATAGCTTTAATGTAACTAGCGGCGTCCCGCAAGGGAGCGTGATAGGGCCAACCCTTTTTCTGATTTACATAAATGATTTATGTGATAATATGAGTAGTCGTATTCGGTTATTTGCTGACGATGTTAAGATGTATAATTTGTCCTCTTCTAAAACTATACTTCAAAACGACCTTAATAAGCTTTACACATGGTCGCGTGAATGGCAGCTTCAGATATCTATTGATAAATGCACAGTTTTGTACATGGGTTATAAAAATCCTAAACATCAATATTTTATTGGAAATCAACTTTTACCTTCTGATTCTGACTGTGTCCGTGATTTAGGTGTTCTAATGTCTCAAAATTTGAAATTTCAGCAGCACTATCATGAAGTGATTAAAAAAGCTTCTCAGCGATCCAGTCTGATACTGAAGTTATTCTTCTCTCGTGATCATAAAATTTTGTCTCGCGCTTTTGTTGTATATGTTCGTCCGCTTTTAGAGTACTGCTGTACCGTTTGGAGTCCTTATCGTATTCGAGATATTGATCGTATCGAGCGAGTTCAGCGCAAGTTTACCCGTTGTATTTTTGGTTTCAACAGTGGTTTGTCATATAATGATCGTTTAAAAAGTCTGTCGTTAGAACGTCTCGAAATACGCCGTATTCGTTTTGCTTTATCCCTTTATTATCAGATTATTAATGGAAAATCACACATTCTCTGTGACGAGTTTTTCGCTTTTAATCGCAACTATACTCGCTCTGTCAATAACCTTAAACTGACTGTTCCAGTAGCTCGTTCAGATATTCTCAAGTATGATTTCAGTCATAGATATGTGAATCTGTGGAATTCACTTCCAGTTGATGTTGTAAACTCACCTAGCTTAGAAATTTTTAAACGCAAACTTAATGCTTTTGATTTTTCTGTTCATCTGAAGGGGCACGCGTAAGTTTTCACTTTCGTGACTGCGTGTCCCGTTGCTGACGTTTTAGTCATATTTCGTTTTATCATATCTTTGTATCGTACGCTGTGTCTTTATTTTTACCATGTCTTGTACGTTTTGCAATAAATCTTTGTTGTTGTTGTTGATGATACATTAAAGCCACGATTTTTGACTTGAGGTAATCTTTAACCCTGGTCTGAAGGACATTTGCCGAAAAAGAACAAATAATCGCATCTGGGAGAGAATTCCATAGATATAGGACTCTATTTGTAAAAAGAGTATTTTTTAACATCTAAACGAAATTTTTGTTGGCTATATATTTGCCGAAGAAGAACAAATAATCGCATCTGGGAGAGAATTCCATAGATATAGGACTCTATTTGTAAAAGAGTATTTTTTAACATCTAAACGAAATTTTTGTTGGCTATATATTTGCCGAAGAAGAACAAATAATCGCATCTGGGAGAGAATTCCATAGATATAGGACTTTATTTGGAAAAGAGTATTTTTTAACATCCAAGCGAAATTTTTCACCTTTAAGTTTTAAACTATTAACAGCTCGAGTTTTAGATGACTGTGTAAGTGTGAAAAAATCATAAGGATCAATTTGTATATATCCATTGAAAATTTTATACATCATGGATAAATCAAAAACAACTGAGAGTCTAATTCTAAAATCTGAAGCCGACGTTCATATGGTATATCACTAAATTTAAGAATACGTTTGGTAAAATATTTTTGAACTTTTTCTATATTTTTTGTATCGCATTTCTTATATGGATTCCAAATAACTGTATTAAATTCTAAAAGGGGGCGAATAAATTGCTTAAAAGCTAAAATTGATGCTTCTGTATTCTTAATCTGAAATGATCGAAAAATAAGTGATAATAGAAAATAAGCGTTTTGGACTATATTTGTTATATGAGGAGAAAAATTCAAAGTTTCATTTAAAGTAATACCTTCAGTCAAGAACACAACTAACGATACACATTCGGTTGGAACGCATCCGGTTGCCAACCATTTTTGGGTCTGGACGCAACCGGCTAGACATCTGTTCACACCCGATTGCCAGGCAACTGGTTAGGTCGGCATATCGCTCAACGAAATTCTCCTTTTGATCATCTGCCAACCGGGTGTGGAAAGTTGTGTTACATGGAAAAAAGCATCAGGGTGTCCATCCGGTTGGCAGCCGAACAACTGGTGGAAGGGTTGTGGGCACACATGGGCGTGAGGGAGGTTTGGGGGTATGCATTCCCCCAGAAGTTGAAATAGCCCCCCCCCAGAAATCAAAATACCCCCCCCAGAAAAATTTTTTTTTGCTTTTTCAGCAATTTTTTGATGCCATTGGATAGTGCTCGATGAGAAACGTCGAAAAATGGTGTTTTTTTCGCCATACGACCACTTTTAAGACCATTTTTTTACCTTTAAAAATTTTTTCACCCCCTCCAGAAATTTTTTCACCCCCGCCCCAGAATTTTGGTGCTGCCCACCTATGGTTGTGGTGTGGTTTTTAGTTGTGTTCGGTACTGGTCAAGAACACAACTGAACACAACTAACGATACACATTCGGTTGGAACGCATCCGGTTGCCAACCATTTTTTAGGTCTGGGCGCAACCGGCTAGACATCTGTTCACACCCGATTGTCAGTGCAACTGGTTGGGTCGGCACATCGCTCAACGAAATTCTTCTTTTGATCATCCGCCAACCGGCGTGGAAAGTTGTGTTACATGGAAAAAGCATCAGGGTGTCCATCCGGTTGGCAGCCGAACAACTGGTGGAAGGGTTGTGGGCACACATGGGCGTGAGGGAGGTTTGGGGGTATGCATTCCCCCAGAAGTTGAAATAGCCCCCCCAGAAATCAAAATACTCCCCAGAAAATTTTTTTTGCTTTTTCAGCAATTTTTTGATGCCATTGGATAGTGCTCGATGAGAAACGTCGAAAAATGGTGTTTTTTCGCCATACGACCACTTTTAAGACCATTTTTTGACCCTTTAAAAATTTTTTCACCCCCTCCAGAAATTTCTTTCACCCCCCCCAGAGTTTCGGTGCTGCCCACCTATGGTTGTGGGTTGTGGTCGGTAGTTGTGTTTGGTACTGTAGAGATCGCTCTGTAACTGCTGTCAGTAGTTACACGCCTTTTGAACTCCGGTTCAAACGCCTATGACGGGAAGGTAATACCCCAACAGGCCATTCATGCCGATGACGAGCTAAGACGGGCTATAGCGGTATGCCTAGCACGCTCACCAGGCCATTATGCACTAATCGATAGAGCCCATCTGTTGCTCTCTTAGTTGCATCATTATGCACCAATCGATAGAGTTGCTCTCTTGGTTGCATCATGCTCACCAATCGATAGAGCGTTGCTCTCTTGGTGTTGCTCGATCGGTATTGCACACTGCCTTTTCAACAGTGCTGCAGTCGGGTTTTAACCCGTGAGTTTATGCTCCAGTTGGGCATAAAACTCAGCCGATCCTCGTTTTTGTTTGAGCGCTGGTTCGGCTCGCGAAAGCGACCGAACACTGATCAGTCGGCGGACCTTCGGGTCTGCCCAGTTTTGTGAGACTCTTACAAATGGAGGTCCCACGGAGATCCCTTCGGGTCGCTCGCCCGAAGGGCCCCTTCTTTAAGGGGAGGGTAGTGTAACTGCTGTCAGTAGTTACACGCCTTTTGAACTCCGGTTCAAACGCCTATGACGGGAAGGTAATACCCCAACAGGCTTCATTCATGCCGATGACGAGCTAAGACGGGCTATAGCGGTATGCCTAGCACGCTCACCAGGCCATTATGCACTAATCGATAGAGCCCATCTGTTGCTCTCTTAGTTGCATCATTATGCACCAATCGATAGAGTTGCTCTCTTGGTTGCATCATGCTCACCAATCGATAGAGCTTGTTGCTCTCTTGGTGTTGCTCGATTGGTATTGCACACTGCCTTTTCAACAGTGCTGCAGTCGGGTTTTAACCCGTGAGTTTATGCTCCAGGTTGGGCATAAAACTCAGCCGATCCTCGTTTTTGTTTGAGCGCTGGTTTGGCTCGCGAAAGCGACCGAACACTGATCAGTGGCGGACCTTCGGGTCTGCCCAGTTTTGTGAGACTCTTACAGCTCTACACTCCTGTTTCCGCCGCGTTGGTTCAACGCGAAATTCCATTTGTTTTGCGCTACGTTGTACCTACATTCCCATGACTGTTTGGCCCATATGTGCATTTTCGTGCTCAATTTCCAAACGCACGTACGCGACCGCTAAGCGCAATGCTATAGTGTGTCGCCCGGGACCACCTTCCCTCCAAAAATTATCATATTTTCATTTTCTTTCCCATACTTATTTTCAATAAAATCCGGGATTGGAAAATTGGCACTCGGGCTTAATGCGACTTGAGTACGAATTGGTATGTGTGCTATCATATCATACGTGTGCTAAAACTCTATATGTGTGTGCCTCATATTTGTGCCTATTCCGTTTGTACATTCTTTACCGTAAGCTTTGTCCATAGGCCTATTGTTATTCTCATTGATCAATTCTGTGTTTCTTTGTCCGCGTTGATACGCCTCTTTTTCGTATCGTTTAAAACTGTGTGCGAGCGCAGTTTTGACGATCATTCCTCCTTTTTAAGACTTTTTCGTTTAACATTGAGCTTTTGAGCCTCTCACGCCAGCTTGTACGCTGAGCGTTGCTTTTTTTCCGTGCGTCGAAAGTCTCCGCACGTTGTCCCTGTTGTTTTCCCCGCATGGCTGCAGGGAAATCTCTTCGTTTTTCGTCGCGCATTGGGCAAGTTCTTCTCGCCCGTGCGCCTTTCAATTATTATTTGTGCGCCAATTGGCATTTATTTGTATGCCTTTGGTGGGGCTCTGCGCCCCTTGTTAAATATATTGTTTGATTTTAACCAATTAGCGTAACACAACAGTCGCAGCATGCATCTTTCATGCTGTCGCATTTTTTATTGCTTCACAATTTCCTCCTCAAAATATTGTAAAAATTAATTATTTAATTAACGATGTTGGGCTCGGCTGAATTTCCATGCTGTTGAATTCTGTCCTTGTGCTAGCACTATACTTAGGAACCCTCAATATTTTCAAGCACCGGAATTCGGTCCCAAAACAGGTTAAATAATAATTTTTTTGAACCTCAATTAGGTTTCCAGGGAACTTACTTAAAAATTAGGTTTCCGGGGAACTTACTTGAATTAGGTACTTAATCTCAAAGGGGTTAAGTACACACATGGGCGTGGGGAGAGGGGATGGGCTTGGGGGTATGCAACCCCCCAGAAGTTGAAATACCCCCCCCCAGAAATCAAAATACCCCCCAGAAATTTTTTTTGCTTTTTTAGCAATTTTTTGATGCCATTGGATATTGCTTGATGAGAAACGTTGAAAAATAATGTTTTTTTCGCCATATGACCACTTTTAAGACCATTTTTTGACATTTGAAAAATTTTTCACCCCCAGAAATTTTTTTCACCCCCCCCCCCAGAATTTCGGTGCTGCCCACCTATGGTTAAGTAAGTAAGTTTCACTAGGTGCGTGCGTAGAGGGCCGGGCTATCTTGATAGGCCGGGCCACTTATCCCCGAGTCGCCGGTTGGTGATCGACCCCTCAAAAAGGGCGATTACTGCCAGTGCGAGCGCGTAAGCTTAATCTCCGGGCATTGTTAGCCCGTAAACGTAGGGTTCGCTCTACGTTTACACTTAGAAATTGAAACGGAATCAAAAGCTTTTTGAAAGTCCGAATAAATAGAATCGATTGTATCTTTTATTACCAAATTGGTATTTTGATAAGAGATTGTAATGCAAGATATACGTCATGATTTTATCTTTAATTATATTCTCCAATAATCGGCATGAAACACAAGTAAGTGAAACAGGTCTATAGTTATCAGGTCAGGTGAAGCGGGGTCATTTTTTTTGAAAATGGGTACTACAAGAGCATGTTTCCAGATTTTAAGTACATAACTTAGAAATTAAAAGAGATATTCAAAATATCTTTTTTAATGGATTTACTAAAGAATAAGCCAGTTTTTTTTAAAAATTGGTGGAAGATTGTCAGGTCCAACTGAAAAAGAAGATTTCAATTCTTAATAGATTTTAAAACTGATTCATCATTAATATAATCGATAAAAGTCAAATTTAATTTGCTAGATACATTAATATCAATAGTGTCAGGACAAAAATCACTATCAATAGTGATAACTGAGCAAAAATGTTTATTAAGTAATTCCGCTTTTGCATGGGAATCAAATTGAAAAATATTTTACCTTGTCAATTAAACACAACTGCATTTAATCAAGTACCTTTATTTTTCCAAAATAGATTGAATAACTTTTTACTGTCGCTTAGGCTTCATGATCGGTTTTTGGATCACTTCACTGTTTCCATACCACAAATCGTGCTCCCCCGAAATACTACTACTTTATTCGGAAAGAGAACACAAGAGTAAAACAAAGTCGCAAGGAAAATAAAAATAAGCATAATGTAAAATGCGAAATGTTCTTGACACACAGGCAAAAATATTGCGCTCACGTGTGCCCCATCAAAAACTTCCCGAAATCAACCTTTTTCAAATTTCCCTAAAATGTCTCAACATTTGGAGAACTTCGAATATATTGTGGAAGATCGTTCTAAATTCTGGCTGATCTAGTAGCAAAACAATACTTTTTACAATCAAGTCGATATTTTTCTAAATAGATCTGATTTGCAAATGCATTTAAATAAATAATAAATAAATATTTTATTAGCAATTACTACCATAGAAAGTGCAATAGAAATTACATGAAAAAGGATATATGTAATAAAAGATGTCGAAGGAACAAAAGAACGTTTATCAGCATAGCATAGTAATGGCTGAGACGGGCATTGGTGTAGCTGGTTCACATATGTATTAAGATAGCCACGTTATAAGTACGTATACAACAAGTATTATCCGGTGAAAGCTGCCACCTAACTGGTTTGATTTGAGTCAAGTCGAAAACAAATAAGGCAGTCATCAGATTTTTCCAGTAGATTCATGTGACTGACCAAATGAGCGCAAGCGTTTAAAATAAGCCTAAGCACTGGGATGCAACTCGCGTCGCTCGCTTCTGCTCGCTCCGCTCGTCGCATCCCATTACTCAGGCTTATTTTAAACGCTGGCACCAACATTTTGGTCAGTCCATGATTGACTAAGCCTCAAGCCTCAATCAGCTTGTAAACCAGCAAAACATCACGAATAGCTTGCAATCTTTATCGAAATTAACCAGCGTTAGTCGATTGGTTATGGTTCCGGACTTTAGAGCAAGGGGTCCACGTTTCGAATCCGACTGCCAGCAACTTTCTCTCGTTTCCTCAGATGCTATCAACCGCACACATACGCCCTTATAATATGACTATGTTAATACATATGTGAACCAGCTACACGAATGCCGCTAAGACGTACAGGCGGATCGCGCTCACGTACGCCCCTTTAGAAACTCATCTAAACAAAGTTTAGAAATCAAACCCTTGAACCGTTTAAAATATTTACAATCGACAATACTTTGGGGCAGAGTATTCCAGATTCTAGCCATCCTGTTTGCAAAGTCGTTTTTCCTACAGTCCAAATGAAATTTGTGGATATAAAGCTTTATATCACTTACCGATCTGGTACCCCTTTCGGGTGCGAGCTCGAAAAAGTCTTCGAAGGAAAGTAACTGTCTCTTGATTATTCTGAAAGCAAAAGTGAGATCAAAATGAATACGCCGAGTTTCGAGTCTTTCAAGATTTAACAAACCCAACCGCTCATTGTAAGACAAGTCACCTTGTCGCCATAGTATTCTTTTTGTAAATTTATGCTGAACTTTTTCAATACAATTAATATCTTTAATCAAATAAGGGTTCCAAACCACCGAATTATACTCCAGAATGGGTCTTACATAGACTTTAAAAGCTTTTACCATTAATTCAATATTTTTTGAGACAAAGCTTTTCTGGATCAGTGATGCAACTCAAGAAGCTTTAGACGCGGTGTTTACACAATGAATGCTAGAAGATAGGTCATCACTAATATACACTCCCAAATCCTTAATAGATCCTTCAGAAACAATTAAATCTTGAAAACCCCGTTTGTAGTTGTTTCTAGGATTCCCATACCCCAAATACAACGTTGCACATTTACCATAACTGATTTTCAGCTGCCATTTTTTGGTCCACGCTTGTAATGAATTTAGATCCGATTGTAAGAGATCAGCATTACATGAAACATTAAAAATTTTTGCATCATCAGCAAACAACATAATATCACTATGTTTAATACAATCAACTAAATCATTTATAAACACTAAAAACAATGTAGGCCATAACACACTGCCTTGAGGGACACCGCTAATTACCGGTTGTGGGTTTGAGAAACAACTATTTATCTTCACCTTTTGTGACCTTCCCACTAAAAATGATGTAAAACCATAAAAGTTAAAACTTATAATAATCTTTCAGAAGGCAAGAGATTATTGTGAATAATATTATACGTAACAATTAAATCAAAATAAATTCTACGGAGTTCAAGCCTCTCTAAATCTAAGGCTTTTAACCCTTCATCATAAGAAAGTCCCATATATCCAATAATCCTTTTAGTAAATTTATGCTGTACCCGGTCAACCCTGTTGATATCAGAAAGTGAATAGGGACTCCATACAGTTGGAGCATACTCTACTGAAGGCTGAATAAGCAACTAGATGATAAGCTTGTTGTTAAGGAAACACCTAAATCTCGAATGGAGGAACCTGCGTCAGGTAACAAAGAATAGTTCATGTGATTTGTAACTTTAGGATTAGCGTACCCTAGATATAACAACATTTGGGGATAGATATGCTCAACTGATTTTCTTCAGGCCAGGAAACCAGCTCATCTTAATCCTTTTGCAAAAAAGTATAATTTTGAGATAAATTATAGAGCTTCAAATCATCGGCAAAAAAGACATCACTATGCTCAACAGTTGGAGCATGCTCTACTGAAGGCTGAATAAGCAACTAGATGATAAGCTTGTTGTTAAGGAAACACCTAAATCTCGAATGGAAGAACCTGCGTCAGGTAACAAAGAATAGTTCATGTGATTTGTAACTTTAGGATTAGCGTACTCCTAGATATAACAACATTTGGGGATAGATATGCTCAACTGATTTTCTTCAGACCAGGAAACCAGCTCTATCTTAATCTTTTTGCAAAAAAGTATAATTTCGAGATAAATTATAGAGCTTCAAATCATCGGCAAAAAAGACATCACTATGCTCAACAGCTTGAACAAAATCGTTTACAAACAACAGAAACAAAGAGGGTCCTAAAACGCTACCTTGAGGTACAGCACTAATAACTGGTTTCCGATCAGAAAAGCGTCAAAAATTTTGACCTTTAGGGTAGTGATCGACCAGGGGCCAGGACCGGGGCCCTGGCCCCGGCAATCCCCGGCCATTTTTCAGCATCCCGGCCCCGGCCGGGGCAAGGTCAAAAAATGGCCGGGGAAAAATTTAGTGTAATTCGTATTTTGTACAGGCTGTGATACTGGCACTTATTTATCAATGAGCAAGTGTTAATTTTGAGAACTGTACTGATTAGACCATATGTTTACTTACTTAGTCCTTGTTATAACTTTGTTACTGTGTATAAATGAGCTTTTACTGAATAAATATTCAGGAAAATCTGCATATTTTCTGATTCCTCCATTTAAGTTATTTAAACTAAATGCTACTTTTAACTCATTCATTCATAGCTATGGCTAAAAGATTTAGAATTGACAAATACGTTCTATTTCTAGCTGGAAATTGTACGTTTTCAACAAAGTATTTTTACAAAAAACACTTTTACATTTAATTGAATGGGAACCGTATGCTTTAAAACCGTTTCTTGTGTAATAGTTATCAGGATGGAGGATTAATTATAGGCGAATGTAGACTATGCTGCAGAATTGCGTCCGATCCGATAAACTAAATATGTCTCAAATAGTTTCCTAAGGTCCAGAGTTGAGGGAGGGGTGAAATCCCAAATTGGAGGACCAGAAAATTAAGTGGTGGACTATTATTAGCCGACTCTGTTTTGTTGTACGAGCTTGTGCTTGTACAAAGATCTCTGAAAAGTTTCCTTGTATGAGCTAACAAATTTTTGTAGCTATATTATGTAGATATATTTTTAGACATACACATTTTCGCATACTATCAGTATGTGACAGTGTTTTTTTGTACAATGTACCTTTGTATATACATGAACAAAGATGGTCCCCAAAAGTCTTCGCACATTTTGTACACACAAATCTTTGGTTACTATAATATGGTACTGTGGCGATTTTAGTGTGGTAAAACGGTCTTTTGACTTTTGATTGTATAATTTAGCTAATTTCTGGGTTTCTAACGCCAAAAATTACTGAAATTGTCTCAAAAGGGCTCGAGGCGCCTAAAAATTTGACATTTTTTTTATTCTAAATACAAATTTTGCCATGTTAAAGATAAGTAGGACAGACAATTTTTCATATCGGAGCGCAGCGCCAAAAATTTTCTTGGAATTTTACTCCTTTTCACAGTTTTTATCTTCCCCAAAAATCTTTGTACATTTACAAAGATAGTGCTGAAAAGTCTTTGTACATCGGGAAAATCTTTTGGCGAATACAAAAACACTGTTTTGTACATGCAAATTTTTGCATACTTTTACATGGTACAGTAAGGGTTTCAGTGTGGTAGAACATAGTTTTTCGACCTTTTGTGGTGTATTTGGCTAATTTTCGGGTTTCTGAATATTTGACATTTTTCCACTTTTCCATTCTGCGAGTGTTGCTAATTACAAGATTTAATTCGCATATTACAATTTTTGTAATATTTCTGATTTTGTAGTACAGGTTGTTTTAGCTTTCTCAGTCGAGTTTTATGTGTGAATTCCATCAAAAGTTTGGCACTTCGTGCCGAACTAATATTATCAACTAAATTAAGGCCGAATTATCACATTTAAAAGTACAAATCTTTGTATTTGGCGAAGATTTTTGCTGATGTACAAAGATGTTTTCAGGACCGGTCTTTGTACATGTACAAAGATTTTTGAAGAACAAAACTGTAAAAAGGTGTAGAATTTCTTATTGCAAATTCTACCTTTTTAAAGATTTTCAGGGGGTAAGCGGCTGCAAAAATGGAGCCACTCACCCCCCTTCCCCTGAAAATGGCCGAGAGAATATACATGTTACAGGGGTTTTGGCCATCCCTCATCCATGCTTTGAAGCATCAAACATCCTTGAAAGTCAGGAAATATTTGACTGACCACTCTCCCATTTTTGGCAAAACCTGCACTTTTTTGGCTATTTTTATGTGTTTTTACCATTTTTGATCTAGTCGCTAACCCCTCCTTCTAAAATGGCGAGGGACCCCTACCCTAGATTTCCAGCCGTTAAATGCATATTGAGGGACCTCATAAAATTTCAAGCGATTACATGCATGTTTTATAGTGATAGTTTATCTATTTACTCTAGCTCACATTCTAAGATAATCTATCACTTCGTGAAATTCTAATAGTTAGACACACTTTTGCCATACTAAAAAATTAAGTTCAAAAAATTTCAAAGGTTTTCACCAAAAATCGTCTGACAGTGACTTGTGTCTTCAACCCTTAGGGGGTAATACTCTCCCCTTATGAGAATGTGTGATGTCTCATTTATTACATTTAATACCTATTGCATCCAATTGCTAAAGCAGCGGTAGCAGTAGCGAAGATTCAAATGATATAGAGTGTGCTAATAGCAGCAACATAGACTTTATTGATGATTCAGACAGTGAAACACTGGACTAAATTTGTTTCTTGTGACATGAATAGTAATAAAACTCTGATATGAAAAGGCGCACCTTACTTTGTGCTTGTGATTTACTATCAAATGGCGCAGTCCCTCATTATTTCTTTTCCTATGCCCACCCCAAGTATAAGTCATGCAATAATATTTCCCTTGTCTGACTCCAGCCAGCCCCGGCCCTGGCCAAAAAGTCGCCCCAGTCTGATCACTACTTTAGGGTACGATTTGTCAAAAAAGAAATTAACCATATTAATAACATTCCATTTATCCCATAATGCTTCAACTTCTCCATCAATTTACAAAAACGACAGAGTCAAAGGCTGTACTAAAATCTGACATAAACGACATCAATAGGAATAGATGCATTGAGTGATTTAACCCACATGTTTGTACACTTCAAAAGCTGAGTTTCACATGACTTTCCCTTTTGAAAACCAAACTGCCATGAAAAGAAATTAGTTTTCGACTTTAAAGAAGCAATTAAAGCTCTGTTTATAATACGAGGGGTGTCCCATACGTCCTTAGGTTTTTATGCAAAAATGGACCATTATTTGCCGTTTTTTGTCAGAATATCAGTTTGCTTATTCTAGCAAAACTTGCAAAATTTCAGTCAATTTCGCCATATATTCTATAAATTATTTAGATTTTTGATGAATTTTTAGCGACTTATTTTACCCCCAATTTTTGAAAATTGAACTTAGTGAAAAACAACACTGTTCGTTTTGATGCCAAAATTTCAAAAAAAGATCGGCATGAATACTAACATACAAGAAGGTAGCTTGGTCAATGCTCTTCTTTTCAAACGGCATTCCACATAGAAACGCCATCTCTGTATGGAACAGGGTTTCTAGAATCAAAACAACCCATTTTCAGCGACATTTGTGAGGTTAGGTGCACCTGATTAGTTAATATTAGCAGCCGATTAAAAAGCCATGGTGGTTTCCATAGAGAAAACATTCAGGACAGCTCATTTCAAAATTCAGTTAGCTGTGATCAACAGTTTGAAAACTGTAGGAACTTTTGTGAAACCAAAAAGCCAACTTTTTTGCAGTCGAAAAAAACTATTGAATGAGACAATATTTTGCCTATTTTCTACCAAACAGAATGAGCCTAATTAAAACGACTCCACAGTGAAGAACAGTAGACTCCCTGCTACCAATGTGTTCAATAAAAATCTGTATACGGTTACTGTAAACAAAGTGAGGAATGAAGAACCATTTTGAGACACCCTGTCTTATTACTATTTTTCTAAGCCCAATATTTCCTTCAAAATGGAAACAGACGGAATCAAAATTTTGTCAATATTCCTTAAAGATGTCAGGGTACATTCTAACCAAAAATGGCCTGACAGAATCAATTTCCCTGTAAAAAGCTAAGGACTTCTGGGACACCCCTCATATACTCCATAGTTTTACAAGTGATGCAACAAAGAGATATTGGACAATAATCCCTCATTACTCCTAGGGTGCCATATTATATTACTCTCTTATATCTTAAACTGATTATACAAGACCAAAATTGGCACTTTTACTATGTGGATGCATTTTTTGAGCAGGGCTCTTCATGTAAGCAGCTTCAGCTCAAGAACCAAGGCACATTGAATTCTAACATTCTGCTTAATGAGTTTGGGGTCATGGGCTACATTGGTGCCAAATTTCATCAAAATTTGAGATGGTCGACTGGGAGTCTTGGTTGAACTGATATATAATGACCCACTTGCCAGCTTCAGGGTATAGTATTGCAATATCCTCAGGTCCAATCCTAATGGAGGACTGAAATCAGGCGCATTAACGAGTTTTGAGGGAAAAATTGTGAAAGTTCGGCTGAAGCGGTCATCTGTCAAATGCTTTAAGCATGTGCTAATGTTGGATACCTCTTTGGAGAAATTAATTTTCCTTTGTGTGTATAAAAACAATATATGAGATATTCAATTTTGGTTTGTGGGTTTGCAGATCAATGTTAATCAACTAATGATCCAATTTCTTACAAACTGATAAAGTAGGTCAAGTAGCTCTTACTTGACACATGCATTCAAATGCAGTTTATCTGTTATTCGACTAGAAGCCGAATTTAGTCTCCCTTTTGATCCATGTTTATTTTTATGCCTTCATCTAACCCTTTTATTACTGTATGAATGTAGTTGAGCAATGTAGTTTATCTCATTTTTTGTTAGCAGGGTCTAGATAGTTCTATTATGGAGATTGCATCTGCTCATTCCCATTTCAACATAGATCCAAATTTGATACCAACAGATGTGTGGCAGGAAATGCTTATAAATGTTGACCAAGATACGTTAAAGCATTGCCTGCTTGTCAGCAAAACATTCTCTTCTATCCTCACTAGTCATGCATTTTGGAAGAAGCGTTGCGAAAGATACGGAATTTCTTTTCCTAAAATCGCTTCTAGTCAATTAAGACCTTCTGTGTCATACTTGAATCCAAGTCTTGACTTTCGGATGATTTGCATGCAACAGCCTTACGGAAGGAATCTGATTAGAAATCCAAGTGGAGAAGGTCTTAATCTTAGTTTTGTGTTCTTAGGAATTCTTATAGTAATTCACATTCTTCAGCTCAATGCACTAAATGCTTCATTAAGTTGCCATTTGCTAGCTAGATGTAAATTCAGAAAGCCCATATTGCCAGTTATAGGAAACTAGAAGAAATGGTTCTATTAAATAATTACCTACTTTTCAGATTTGTTAATTAATTTTCAAATTTGTTGCATTGTAGTTTTAGAAAAATATCGACATCAAAAGAATCAAAAATATCAATAAAAACAAAAAATCTTAAAATGTCTTTAAATATCCTTGAAGTATCAAATGGGCATATACATGGGTAATAGCCGACACTTAAGCCTGTATACATTTAGTGGCTTAAAATTTAGATAGGGGTAAACAGCTGGCCTTTTTTAGGGTGACGGGTAAATCATCTCCAATTTTCGACTAGAAATTAGGATCAAATTAAAAATAAGAATGGTGACAGTCAACTTTGGTTAGGATCCATACATGATCCTGGACAGGGAATCTGAAGGGTTCCGACTTCCAGAACATTCCCCCATAACGGTTTCCTAGCGCTACTCTCATCAGCACTGGTGCTAATGTAAATTTTTTCCATTAGCATGGGATGGCTTACATTAGCACGCTGGTATCTTCAGTAGTAATGCATGTCCTTTTTTCAATATAGCTGTATGGGAATGCCATAATGTTTTGCTACATCAATATTTTTCGATCACTTGTTTTGCTAGATTTGAATAATTCAAGAAATTCCTGCACTCCCTAATGCTCAATAAACTCACAAAGCTGGCTTTTTGTAGCTATTGGAATAGGTACTAGAAATGATAATGTAGTAGCCATAATTTAATCTGACAAAACTACTGCTGAATTGAATTAATGAACACAAGGAAGCTAATTTTCGTTTTAAACATAATAAAATAGTGCAAAATTGTAACAGTAAATATTTTGTGCTAGAAATCGTCAAACAAATAAAAGAGAGAAATGCATAATGTTTTAGATTGCTAAAAGATTGATTTTGGAGTGTTTAAATCGAGCGCTTGAGGCTAAGTAAATGTTAAAGTATGGCACTTCAAACATTTTTTTGAAATTTTTGCCAGAAAATACGTTAAAGAGCACTTAAATTACTATGCTTTTGTGTGAAAAGGTCTTTGTTTCCATTAGCGTTGTTCTGCTCATTGCCAAAATTTGAATTAGCACAAGGCAACTTTTATAAGCATGGTACTACTAAAAATATTGTGCCCCCCACAAAATTTTCACCCCTTCCTCTAGAATTTGCGATTTTCTAAAAATTTCCAAAAAATTCGTAGGAAAAAGTGCTGGTTTAGGTGTTTTTAGCTGTCTGTTTGCTCTAAAGTATCTGATTTTTGAAATCAAATTATTTAAAAGCTTATAATAAATCCTAGAACATTAGGCGCTTTGAGTCATTTACTCATTTTTTTACTGTATTCTGCTTGAGTTGTTTGAGTTTTTTGTATTTATCCATATTATTCTTGTTTTTGATGCTCGAAAAGATGGAGTGTCATCAGAAACGCCAAAAACTGTTTTTGATGCTTACAGACCATTTTAAGCCTAAAAAGACACTTCTAAATTCCACTTCCCCGCCTTCTCAGAATCCCCATGCTGTGTCTGTCCGGATCCCCATCCCCTACTATATTTTTGCTCCAGTCTGTCCGAATATGGCTCTAAAAGATTGCTTGACCAAATATTAAGTCAAGTTTGAATGAAAATTATCACAAAATTGTTTTTTAATTGTTTTCTACCATTTTTTTCTTATCAATCCGTTCAGTTTTTAGATGAGGCTTTGATATCGCAATTTAAGTGCATTGTGGTCAAAATGTACGCACAGCATGGGAATTTTGAAGTGTAAAACCACAAGTTTTTTGGGCTCAAAACAACAGGTGTGGATCAAAGGTACATACCATTTTGTAATTTCAAGGATGCTCTTCTTTTAGACCGTCTGAAATTTTAGAAAATTTGAAATGTGTGGAAAGTCGATTAATTTGAACGTTATAGTTAGAAATGAGTGTATGGTGCGAAGCGCTGAAAATACGGTCTCCATGAGCCAAAAGATCGCTGAAAACGCTTAAAAGCACTTTTTTCTCAATTTTTTTCGGAAAATCGAAAATTCTTGGCATGAAAACCCTTCCCATTCAGCCCCCTTCTCAAGATAATTGTGATGCATTAGAATGATTATTTTTCACAATATTGAAGGAAAAGTTGATGAAATCAGAAAAATATTCAATGTATGTTGTATATCTGTTATCTAGCGACTTATGTATTTTATGGACGTATGGAGTATTGTTTTGTTTATAGGTACATACATATCTTTAAATTTTAACATCTCATATTAGGACTGCTTTTCCTGCTCAACTGATTTGGAGATTGATTTGCTCTATCTTTTATTTTAAGTCTCCTGATTGCTAAATTTGCAAATCATAACCTACCTACTTTTAGATGGACTTGAGATGCACTGGAAGTTGTTAAGGAATTGCGGCGATGGCTTTGTTGTTGAAAGTCCACCTGCAGAATGCAACGCAGAAGGCT
The DNA here is from genome assembly GCA_036768485.1 of Mermis nigrescens. NCBI lineage: Eukaryota > Metazoa > Nematoda > Enoplea > Mermithida > Mermithidae > Mermis > Mermis nigrescens. The sequence goes on from JAVLUZ010000278.1 coordinate 102,913, forward strand.
TTTCATTTCAATAAGATGTTTACTCAATAGCGTTATCTCGAGTCAACAGTTGTGAACATTTTTAATTCCAGTCTACTTCACATTTTAAATGGATACTTCAAAACCAGATTTGTTCCAGAGCGCAGGTGAACAGTTCCTAAATCCTAGGGTCGCAAAAATTTTATGTGTCAGTAGAGTATCAAAAAATTTATGGTAGATCCAAAAAAAGACGATTCCTCGTCATTTTTCATCGAGCTCTATCCATCGATATCATAAAATCTCAAAAAGGAAAAAAATTGACAATTCAATGCTGAAGGGACTCCTCGGATTTTGGGATGCTCTTCAGTATAATTATTTATTTGACATTTTTAGACGTTATTCAGCCGACACATTCATATGCTTCACACTGCACATAAGCCGTACAGGCCCAGTAGCCATAAGGAGGTAAGGGTTTTTCATAAGGGTTCCTCAATGGAAAAAATAAAAGATTCTGGAATTTCATTCAAAAGGCCGTCAAAACCAGGTTTTAGTGAACTTCTGCTTCTTTTTTTCGAATTTATTGATTTTGTATAATTTTTGTGTTGTAAACCGCTTAAATTTTGAGTTAGGCATGGTTAGCATGTCACATTTTTCCGGCGCTTCGCGCCAATAGGCAAATCAGTGATAGGCATATAAAGGGAAACCTCAAAACCAATGTGTGTACTGAACAGCATCCACATAAGCTAGTCTCTTTAATACTTCAATTATGTTTATAATTACTATCAAATCATATGTACATGCACTCAGGCCCGTATCCAGGATTCGGCTAGAGGCTGGAGGCAGATTCGTCGGGATAGCTCACAGAAACAGCATATTTTGACGTTTTATCGGCATGCTCTATCCATTAAGATCAGAAATTCTCAATTTTTTGAGGATAAAACATTGTTTACTAAAAAAGTGTTCTTTTATGGTCTCGTTTGAGACAAAATCATGGAAAATAGTTTACATCTGGCGCAAGGCGCGCCGGAAATTACGTCAACGGCATCCAATTTTCTCATCTTTCGTGCATTATCTTACTAAGCAAAACTCTCATTTTCGGCCAAGGGGGGGCAATACGGCCCCGCATGCACTGCATCGGGATTCTGTGCAATTGAAGCTAAAACATGCTTTAAAGTGCATTTATGCGCTCAAAAACGACGGATACGCCTCAAGAACACCAATTTTCGGCCTTTCTGACTATCTTTTCCTCTCTAGACGGCTGAGAAAAACAAAATTTTCCAAGAAATAAGTACCTATACTTAAAAGAAGAGATATTTCTCGCGATTCATCGAACAAATTGACACTTTTGAACTAAATCACCATTAAAATCGCTTAAACCTACGTTTTCTACGATTCTTTCAAAAATCAGAATGCGTCCACAAAAAAAATGTTTGGCGGGGAACCCGCCAAGTGTTTCTTTTGTACTCGGCAAAGATTTTTCCCGATGTACGACGGCTTTTGGGACCGTCTTTGTACATCTACAAAGATTTCTGGGAAGACCTGTCAAGATGATTTAAATAATGTAATAATTAGTACGTGTTTTGATTACGCATTTATTTAAATTCATTTAAATACGTTATTATTGATATCTAAATTAATGACAAGTTGTTTTTCTTGTTTTATATCGTTAAAATTGCGCTCAAGCTCTAGTTACATGCGTAATTATGTATATTGTCTTTACTTCTGATTCGCGATTCCTCATTTATGGCCACTTGAACCAAAACTTATTTCGACCACTCAAAATACCACTTCAACCCAGCAAAACACTTAAAGAAGATTAGTCTACGCGCCCATTTTCCCAGATTCATGTGCAAATGTCTGCCAATTTCTTCCCGCCAATTTCCTTTTCGAAATTTTCATTAATTAATGCATGCAAAAACATATACAAAAATATAATGCAGGAATCTTCATGTTTACGCCTTAAACCTTTAAACACCTAGCACCTAAAGAAAATTAGAAGTAACTACTTACTCGCTAATTGCAAAATACAATACCCTACTTATTGCCTATTGTATTATACGAACGAAGCGATGGAAAACTAATTGCCGGACAATTATAATATTGGCCTGTACGGAAACCACCATCAAACATATGCAACCAAAATATGACATATTTTGGTCTTGGAGGTGCACTCTTGTTAATTAAAACATAATAAAAGTACCCAAAGTACGGAAGCTACAGTAGGCGTGACCAAAGATTAAAAGAAATTTAGTTGAATACTAAAACAAACGCATAGCAGATAAAATATAACCAACCAATAGGAAAGCGCCAAGTGAGGCAAAGAACCGCCCAAAATTAAAGGAAATAAAAAGAGGAGACACACATGGAAAGGGGTTCGTCTTCTCTCTCGCTCCTGAAGTGGATCGTTTATTTTATTCTCGCGTGTTTCGACATTGATTATTTTTTTCCGCCTATCATTATCCTTTCGCTCTGTCCGACTGCCTCGTAAGCTTCTTTGTTAATAGTTGACATTACTACTGTATATTTCCTATTTCACTTAATAAATCTACTCTCACTAAATAAATAGATAACAGCTTACGCACGTCGTGACAAGACTTGGTGACAGAAGTGGGATCGAAAAAAAGGTTAAAAAAAGTGGAAAAAAAGTGAACTTATTTTCGAAAAAGGTAAGGACAGTTGTCCCGCATTCTTACTAAGAGATATTAGTAGGCGGTACTTACTGAATTAAGTCTTAATAAGATTGGATAAGCGTAGCTAAAAAACTGCGATAAGCCAATTAAATTTCAAATTTAAGTGTAAGGATTGGATAAGCGTAGCTAAAAACTGCGATAAGCCAGTCAAATTCGACGTATAAAAATAGGTTAAGCGTAGATAAAATAAAGTAAAGCTACGATAAAGCCTATATAATTACGCGAATATTATTTTAAATAAGTGCATCTTATTTAAATTATTTACTAATTACGGTAGATAAACCGCAGGGATCCCTCTTTTCATTTTGCTGAAAAAACTGTGGCCAGGTTTTTTCAGTTTGGAATAGAAGACGTTATTTTTGATTTGCAAAAATTGATCAAGATAACGGAGAGCAGAATTCTGAAGATAAAGGTGAAATACAAAGAGAAATTTTTAGTGAGAGTACAGAGAAACTTAATCTTACTGAAGAACAAATAGAAAGTCTTGAAGAAACTCTTACTGCTCAACAACGTTTACTAGAATCTATTTTTCGAACGACTTCACTAAGCCCACCAAAGTTCCACGAATATAGCACCCCTATTTCTTTTCCACGTCCGTCTACGAGTTTAGGTCGATTTACAACGCAGTCAGAGATAGTTCCGGAGACTTCAACCCCTATATTCACGAAGGAAACGGTAAAACAATTCAAAGAATATTTGTCATTAAAATCTGATAAACCTGTTACTAGAAAAATGGTTACAGATCCAACTCAGTTAGAAACCGCTTTAAAACGAGCTTTCGAAGGTTTTGGTGAACCTCTAAGACAAGATATACAGGAGCTGAGAGATAATATTAATGAACATGATAATGATGATACTTTTATGCGGTTTGGAAGCATGATAAACGCTCGACCCCCAAAACCTTTTTCTGGTTCGTTCGCAGAATCTTTCGAGGATTGGTATGAAAAATTCAAAAAATATATGATATTACAAGGAGCCATGAGAATGCCCTCGGACTATAAAATTGCTCTTTTAGAATCTAATCTGACAGGCCCTGCTTTCGTTTCACTTATGAATGCCCAAAAAACTTTACGTGAAGCTACTTTTGATGATCTAATAGATGCGCTACGTTTAGACTATCCTGAAGATAAAGATGCTGACGTACTGCAGCAAATGATTTATGATTCTCATCAAAAAAGAAATGAAACTGTACTAGAATTTTCAGAACGTTTAAAAAAATTAGCTAGATCGGCTTATCCCCAATTAAGTGTGAAAAATCAGGAAGCTATTTTAAAACCAATATTAATTCGAGGCTTGCTCCCTAAAATCTATGAGGGGATTAAATTTCAAGATTTACCTCTATTCTCTGATGTGGTAAGAAGAGCAACAGCTGCTCAGCAACAATTATTTAGAGAAACGATACAGAACTACCCAACTTCTCCCTCTCATTCTGATATGACGATGCATAATTTAAGCGTGTTACATAATTCCGAAAATAAAATGGAACGCGAATTACGAGAGATCAAAAATTTGATCGAAGGCAAGTTTAAAGAAACACCCGTGCACTGCCGAATTTGCGGTCGCCACAATCATGCGACTAGCGCTTGTTATTTCCGCCCAAATTCAGGTCCAGTGCCGGCGAACACCGCGTGTTATAAATGCGGCGAAAGTGGCCGACATTTTTCAAGGAATTGCCCATATAGCCAAGGTAACTTTAGTAGCAGTAGCACTCGTTTTAATAATAATAATAGTTATAATAGTAGCGTAAATGGTTCAGTTAACCGTAATAGAAATCATATTAGAGGAAATTTAAATCATCTACCTCCAAACAGAAGTAATGCGCATAGAACTAACACTGTAAATCAACATTATGTGCAAAATAATAATCGTAATGCCCCTGTTAGACCAAATTATAATCAAAGGACCCTTGAAAATAATTATCGGCAGAATGCTTCACTTCCAAGGCATCGTTCCCCTACACAAATAAACAGAAATGAAGGAAATGTTCGTTTTCAAATGAATTTCAATGAATTAGAAAACGACGGAATACAGAAATTAAATGATGAAAATGACAAGTTCTTAGAAATTTTGAATACCGAAGATGAAACCCTTTTTTCGGAAGTAAATGCTGATAACAGCATAAATTTAATGTTATTAACCCATCCAGATCCGGACGACGAAATCGCGCTGTTAGGCTTCAGGCCTGGCAGCTTGAATTATGGTGAGCCACCATTCTTACCACAAAACCCTTCGCCAACCCTAGAAAACGGCGGAGGCGATGAAATTCCAAACGAGACCGAAGAAGTCGGCAATAGAGAGCAGAATCAAGATTTTGTTCCCTTTGACCCTATTGACACTATCGAATCTTTATGGCAGGAAGAGGACGCCGAAATTTCGAATCTGACCCGTAAATTCGACGAAGATTTTTTTACATCCATCGGCTGGATGGATTTATCGTCACCGACCCTCGGAGTTGAAAGTCGCACTTGGAATGACTTGAATACTCCTAATGCGAATGTTTCAGGCAATCGTCCGATCATTAATGAAGTTGGTCGCGGTCATGGACGGCAAATCCGTTCGATTTTCGAATATTTACCAAGTCCGGGATGCACTTGCCTAACGTGCCCGCTCCACGCCGACGAATATCGTCCTGAACCGGCCGGGTTGAAGCGCCCCCGCCGATCGTTGAGCCTAGAGTGCTCAAAGAATACAACACCATCGCCGACCGTTATTTCGATCAGCGCAGCATCTAGCAACGCGGAGGACAAGAAACCGATTCAGAAATGGGAGCGTGGTTCAGGTACACCATTTGTCTTTTTCATGTATAAACTCTTGGTATTTTTAAAATTTCAATTTCTATTTCTACTTTCTATTAATTTATTGGCTCAAAATTTAAAAGTAATACATAAAAATCAAAAAGTATCGACGTGTTCGTTGATCGAGGTTTGCATGACTGTACGCTATATATTATTGATGTTTACATTGTCCTTATATGTCGAACAAGCTAAAACCATCAGAATGAATATATATAATTTTTCGGAAAATACATTCATTAAAATTTCAATAATTTACCTCATTTTCAAGTTATCATTAAAACATTTAATTTACCCAACCCCTATAAAAATCTGTGCATCCTGCGTGTATATTAATTTGTGCATGCTGTGTATTAATTTAACATCGTTTACATTCCATCCCTACAACTTTTTCCAATATAAAAAATCGGAAAGGTCCAAAATCATAGTTCTCATTAAATCCATCACTAATGAAGTCACGGAATCAATAAAAATTATTATCGACAATTCATCTTCCTCATCGTATAATAATAACCCCCAGAAAGTCAAATTCCTGAAGTTCAGACGCATTATATTGTCTTGCCCTCAAGTTTTCCTAAAATTGAATATAATTCGGGAGAAAATCCGAGTATGTGTACAAAATTATTTGTCAAAATTTATTCAAACTCGGCCCACGAACTTCAAATGCTTAGAAAAACAAATTTATTATTCAAAAGCTATAAATAAAATCCATAAATATGAAAGAAAATCTTTGGGAAAATGTATACAATCTAATATCACTAAATATAAGAATTTCGGCATAGATTACAATGAATTAAATCGGTTTCAGACAAGACCGATTCCGAAAACGAGGACGTTTGAACGTCCACTATACCAAGACAAAACCTGCACGTTTGCACGAACGACAAAGGCTCAAAAGCCTGAATTTTTTAATTTAGATTTAGATATCTTTGTAAATATTTCTTTTATAATGCGATTAATTGTGTTTCTTTGCATTTTCTTATTATCGACGGCAAGTAAAACGTTCCAAATTTGTGGAACCAGTAAAAGTGGACATCCTGTTTATTTGCCCCGATCCATTCAATGCACCCCACCCGAGAATATTTTGGAAAAACCAAAAATGAAAAATGTGAGTGTATTTATACCCCGAATGAAGCCTGAGAGCGTAACCGCTATAAAATGTATGATATTAACTAGAACTGTTTGCACAAATATGGGATTTTTCGGCTCGAAAGGAATTATTTCAGATGAAACTAAAATTAACACCGTCCCTTTTGATATTTGCAAAAAATCTTTTCGAGAATAAGCGTTATCAAAATAAAACGCTAATAAAGGATTCTAATGGTTTTTGGACTACGAATTTGGAATTAAATGTAAAATTTATTTGGTGTTGCGTTGATAAGTGTTCATCCCTCTCTAATTTCTTGGTAGAACAAGGTGAAATCGCTAGTTGGGATGGAGATACGCTGATATCTGACCTAGGCGATTTAAGCAGCTGCAGACCTGTTTATGGCAACTGCAAGACATCTGAAGGTACTGTAATTTGGAATGGCGATATATTTAAAGAAGTTTGCCCTTATGTCCTTAAAGGCACCTACCGAGCATTAATAAGCCTACCATATGTAGTCATAGACGATCTTCAATCTGCACTCGTTATTAATAAACTATACACGAAATGCAGTAATCTGCTGAATGTTCGCAGCACTGAACAAGGCATTCTGATACAAATTCATCAGTTTCACGATCGAGAAATTTCCAAAATATCGCAAAATGCGAAAAATTTAACTCAATCGAAGAATTATGATCCCATAAACCTTAAATTAAATTATTTAGAATTAAGAATACAACAAGGAGAATCATCTAGCTTTCAACGTGTTTGGTTAGAACTTTGTAGAAATCTTCAAAGACATCTTGATATTATGTGGCAGCTAATGTACATAGACCCTACTGTAGGTGCTCGAGCTTTCTTCCAACGCACGGATATAGTGGCGGAGTTTACGGGACAGGTACTTACTCTCTGGCCTTGTAGAAAAATAAATGCTACTAAAATTTACACCGACCATAGAATTAATCAAACGTGTTATAAATATATGCCTGTACAATATAATGAAGAAATTTGGTTTTCTCTGCCAGGAAGTATTGATCTCGTTCATTTTTCTGAAACGATTGATTGCAAACATAAAAGAATAGAAATATTTCGATACAAAGATAAGTGGATTACGGAATCTGGTATTATCCATGTAACTAATGTTCCAGTGGAATTAAATTGGAAATCTAATAACACTATATTTCAATTTAACACCCCAGCTGTTTTCCATGATAAGTTAGCTACTGGAGAACCTACTTTTGGTCTTTTCCGAAACTATTTACATAAAACCGCCTATTTAGAACGTACAGTAAATCGTTTAGTGCATTACACGGCGCGAATGTCATTAGACCCCGCTGCTATCTACGAAACTCTTGCAGGCGCGGGACAAAGTATTAAAAACACAATAACTGGAGCCGGAATCGCTCTAAAAGAATTTGTTGTTGACACACAAACGAGTTTTACCTCAAATTTTAATTCTTTATTGAAAGGTCCTTTTCAGTTACTTATTAATCTCCTACTAATTATACTAGCAATCTTGATTTTTTGTTCAATAATATACCTATATATAATGAAAAGAAAAAGCAAAGTCAACGCCATAGAATCTCCGACTACATCGGCCCAAGTGCAAAGCGAATCAATAGGAGAAAGTCTTTGGAAATCGCTCAATCTCAATAAGCCAAAAAAAGACCAAAAACTAAATTTAAAAATGCTGAAAGTACGATTTAAAAAGAACGTGAAAGCGCAAAATAATGAGCCCTGTGTAACAATTGCGACATTAAACAGCGCTTATCTAAGAACGCCTCATTTAAATGTAATAATCAATGATCATGCGATGGCAACGGCATTAGTTGACACAGGAGCCGTATTTTCCCTTTTAGATCATCAAATAGCTTTGAGAATGCCATGCAAAATTTATAAAGCGAACATTAAACCTGTAGCAGCTAATGGGGGAATAATTCCTATAAAAGGCGCTACCTTCATTAAAATAAGTATGTATGACGTCAATGAAACGCTTCTTGTTTACACTCAAGAAAATTGTTCTGCTGATTTGATTCTAGGAACTAATTTCTTGTCACGCTTTAATGATGTTCATTTTAGTTGGCGAAGATCGACTATAAAATTCAAAGAGGAAAATATTCCATGTGAAGGAATGATTTATAAACCATTAGAAAAACGCAGCGTAGTAACTTTGCAAGAAAATATTATTTTACCACCTAAAAGCTTTACAATGACAAATGGACAGGTGCCATCACTGTATGACATTGGAAAAGAGGTTATTTTTACCCCCACTAATCTCGTTGATAATGAAAGAGTATATGCCGCGAGTAGCATATGCCACGTGCAAGATCAACAAATTCCAATTCAAGTTATTAATACAAATAAGTATAGTGTAAAGTTACATGCTAAGACAAAAATGGGTAACATAAATTTGCATATGGAAGATGAACAAGCTCCGACTCCGATTGTTACGAAAAGTCACACTGATTTAAAGGATTGGATATCTTCTAATGCTAATATTTCACCTAATTTAAATCCAAATGAGAAAAATGACGTCATAGAATTATTACTCAAATATCCTAATTTATATGCAAAAGATCAACTTGACTCGGGAGAAACTAATTTAGTTGAGCATACGATACATACGGGAGATAACCCACCTGTACGCAAATTCCCTTTTCGAACCTCTCCAAAAGAAAAAGAGATAGTTATTGAAGAAGTTCGAACTCTAGAGGAAAAAGGCATATTGAGACCTAGCACCTCTCCCTGGTCAACTAATACGGTCTTAGTTCGTAAAAAGGACGGTGGACACCGCATGTGTATCGATTTTTGCGGCCTTAATAGTGTAACTAAAAAGAACGTGTACCCCTTGCCACGAATTGACGACATACTTGATGCTCTAAATGGAATGCGATATTTTACCTCTCTTGACCAGGCCAATGCCTACTATGCGATCCCGATAAGAGAAAAAGATAAGGAAAAAACAGCTTTTTCCACTCCCATCGGCTTATTTGAATTTAACTTTCTTCCTTTTGGGTTGTGCAATGCTCCTGCAACATTTTCTCGACTCATGGACTTAATTCTTTCAGGTTTACAATGGATCATATGCTTAGTTTACTTGGATGATGTTTTAATTTTTGCGAAAAACCATACAGAAATGTTAGAAAGACTTGATATATTGCTGAATAAGTTAGATACAGCAAAAATGAAGCTTCGCTTATCAAAGTGTAAATTTTCATACAAAGAAATAACATTTTTGGGTCATAAAATTTCAGAAGAAGGAATTCTGCCCGACGATAAAAAGATTGAAGCTGTCAAAAACATCCCCAAACCCACAAATGCTAAAATGGTCAAATCGTTTTTAGGACTTATTTCATATTACCGGAAGTTTATTAAAAATTGTTCTCAAATTGCTGAACCACTAAATAAACTTTTACGGAAAACCAACAAATTCATCTGGAAGGAAGAACAGCAAAAAGCTTTCGACGAATTGAAAATCAAACTTATAAATCCTCCGATTCTCTCTCATCCTAATTTTCAAAAACCATTTATCCTACAAACGGATGCTTCTTATGAAGGAATAGGAGCCGTTTTGTCTCAGATTAAAGAAGATAATCTAGAACACCCAATAGCATACGCAAGCAGAGCATTAAGAAAAGCAGAAAAGAACTACCCCGTAACAGAAATAGAAACATTAGCAGTCGTTGAATTCATTAAGCATTTTCGCCCATATCTATATCAGCAAGAAGTGGTCGTTGAAACAGATCACACTGCTGTGAAGGCTGTCCTAGAAAAAGAGAATCCCTCGTCTAGAATAGCGAGATGGGGCTTAGCTCTAGCAGGAATAAAATTAACGGTAATACCCAGAAAAGGTTGTAAGAATATGAATGCGGATGCTTTATCTCGCTTACCACAACTAATTAATCAATATTTTGATATTGATAAAAACGAAATAATAAATGAAAGTGACAATTCGGTAAATATTATCAAATCAAGTAATTCTCAGGCAGACAATGAACAAATAGAAATAACTAAACTACAACATAATGATAAAACGTTATTGATAATAATTGAAAACATAAATCAGAATACTGACTACATTCTCGAAAATTCAGTATTGTATAAAATTGAAAACAATGCTAAAAAACTGGTTATTCCATATTCACTACGTAATTTAATCATTTTCACTCATCATGACGATGAACTATCTGGACATTTTGGCGCCCGGAAAACAATTAAACTCATTAGTAATAAATATTATTGGAACACATTGTTCAAAGATGTTACTTATTATTGCCAGACATGTAAAATATGTCAGGAAAATAAGCCTTCTAGAAAGAAAATTCTTGCGACGCTAAAACCCATCGAATGTACTAGACCATTTGATAGAATCGCTGTAGACTGTATTGGACCTTTAAATATTACCGAATCCGGTAACAGATTCATAATAGCTTTCATAGACTACTTTACCAAATACATAGAAGCATATGCAGTACCGGACATAACAGCTGAAACTACTGCAAAGATTTTTATTACGCAAATTGTTTGTCGCCATGGCGCTCCTTTAATTCTACAATCTGACCGTGGATCTAATTTTACTTCACAGCTAATGTACGAAATAACGAAAATATTCAATACACAAAAAATCACACTACTAAATATGTCTATTACAAATGGCAGATAGAAGAGCCTAATCAAACTCTAATAACTCACATTGGTATGTATATCAACTTGAACAACGCTAATTGGGATGAACATCTTCTGTATGCACTGTTTTGCCACAAATATACACAATGAAACCACTAAACACACACCATTTGAATTAATTATATGGTGACCCCAAGATTGCCCATCGTTACGGCTTTAAGTATAAAAGACCATTTTATCTTCTAGATCAAGCGATGGAAAACTGATTGCCCGACAATTATAATATTGGCCTGTATGGAAACCACCATCAAACGTATGCAACCAAAATATGACATATTTTGGTCTTGGAGGTGCATTCTTGTTAATTAAAACATAATAAAAGTACCCAAAGTACGGAAGCTACAGTAGGCGTGACCAAAGATTAAAAGAAATTTAGTTGAATACTAAAACAAACACATAGCAGATAAAATATAACCAACCAATAGGAAAGCGCCCAAGTGAGGCAAAGAACCGCCCAAAATTGAAGGAAATAAAAAGAGGAGACACACATGGAAAGGGGTTCGTCTTTTCTCTCGCTCCTGAAGTGGAACGTTTATTTTATTCTCGCGTGTTTCGACATTGGTTATTATTTTTTTCGCCTATCATTTTCCTTTCACTCTGTCCGACTGCCTCGTAAGCTTCTTTGTTAATAGTTGACATTACTACTGTATATTTCCTATTTCACTTAATAAATCTACTCTCACTAAATAAATAGATAACAGCTTACGCACGTCGTGACACCTGATATGCTGGGCGGAATGCATAATTTTTACGTGTATTGTGATATGGTTGAACCTCTAATCGTGGTAAAAGTTTTTGCACCGCTTCTGCAGGTTGTGTATTTAGGAGGAAAATATATGGATATTGTTAATCATGCATATATTGGTCCACATTATATATATGTGCTCAAAAAATTATTCAATACCATTGAAGTGAACATTAAAAGTGATCAAGATAAAGCTGTCTTTTGAATTTGGAAAGACTCTAATTAAATTGCATTTTAGATGCCAGTAGGTTATAAATACAAATCAGTGATTAGAAAATATAAAAAATGATTTTCTCGCCTGTGGTTTTATATTTTACATATGGGATTGAGTCTATGGTAGCTTGTCATAATTTAGCAGACTATAGTAGGCTTCCAAGATCAGTACAGAACATGATTTTGAGAGACAGCTGTGATTTTCAAGTTTCCGATTAGAAAAATTTGACAACATGCTTACCAAAACTTGAGTCTATGAAATTTGTGCTTAAATGTAAAAGCGGTTTGAAAATTGATGAGCATTTAAATGGAATAAAAATTGAAGTCAGGTGTTTGGAAAGCGATATAAAATGCAGACAAAGAGAAGATTTGAATCATTTCAAATGAGATTTTTAGTTGTATTGCAATTTTATGTACTCTAACCATCCTCTACGTTATTTGCTTCATTAAAAATGATATTTTAAAGCATCATGCGGCAGTCAAAATAGCAATAGAGTCATTGCATATTTGAGCCAAGTAGCGCTAGTGACCCCCTGAGGCCCCCTGGGCAGGACGCGTTCGAAAAAATTAGGGCAAATCCTGGCGTGTGTTGCAAGCATTGTCAATTTAATGCTATTGCTTCGCCAGTCAACAAAATGCGTCAATCATAAAAAATGCTTCACCAATGCGCAATATTGCCAGCTGCAAAAAATTGCTTCGCCAATGCGCGATATTTCTTGTCTGTTCATTAGTGGTGGGCAGCCACCATTCTTTTTCCTATATGTATATTAAATATGCGCCTCAGAATTATCAATTTGATGCTATTGTTGCTTCGCTAGTCAACAAAATGCGCTTATTATAAATTCCAAACAGGCTGGCAATGCGCTTATTATATTCATCATGTTTCAGACTATTATACACTCTTGCTTTGCCAATATTAGGATGGCGTATATATATATATATATATATATATATATATATATATATATATATATATATATATATATATATATATATATATTCATTCCTCGATTCCTCGGCTTGCACTTCCCTGCCCCCCATGCCTCGTCATTGCGCCCTGAGAGAAAAACCATAGCGCAAGCAGGGCACTCCTCCGCCTATGCTATAACACAGGACAGGCTGCTTCTCTGCGATCAAGTGGGCAGGGCCCAGGGCCTATAACACAAAACATAGCCGTATACACTTTGTGTTGCACCCTAGGGCTACAGGGTATACTACTATAATAGTAATATATTCATTTTAACATGGGTCACTCCATGTATTGTATGTCTGTTGAGCCCCGTAACAATAATCATTTAGTAATATACTCCACGTGTCTCTGTGCAAGTCAGTTGAGTTCAATCAATAATCCTCAAGTCAATATACTTGGACTACTTAACAGGCACACGCATTAATAAAACCGGTGCTATTGAGCGACCCCAATAGCCTTTATCAGCATTGACTCCTCGCTTAGCAGTTTCACGTGCTGATTTCGGACCGGTTGCCTTCAGATTTTATGTCTCTTCCTTATATGCGTTGAATTTGTGTAGTTCAAACATGCGCATCAGTTGTCGATAGATTACTGTAGTAGTTTGTCACGTTTTTGCCTGGCGATTTCAATAAAAGGATATAAAAAATGAAGCAGCTATATCACAGAAGACATCCACATTGGAAAAAGGACACAATCTCCAAAATGATCGTAGTATAAAAATACATAATAAAATCGAATCAACTGACAATTTACCTTGTGATTTGCAGCAATCAGCTATAAGGTTAGCAAAGCCCTCAAGGAACAATTACGCGATCACTTTTTAGTCGGTTATCAGAAATCCTTTCATGCAGGAACAATATTTTCAAAACCCTCGGGATAAGGCGAAGTTATTACACCCAGAACAAACCACTTTACTGCCCGAATCGGCTCAACGCCAACGAAAATTGCTCGAGAAGTCTCATGAACCCTTTAGTAGCACGTAAGGTACGTAAGTTCATATAGTATTTGCAGTCAAAGGGTCAATCTCAACATGGAGAATTTATGCAAAAATGAAAATTTACTGGAATAATCTCAGTTGATCCGAAATTACAGTGTTTATGTTGTGGAAAAAAGTGTCAAGAAACTTACGAACGCTCTCCAGCGCAAAGTAAAGTCTGGGAGTCGTGTAAAAGTCGGTCACTGGTAAAAATTGTGCTGAAAATCAGGGAAAATCGCCCTGTTTAACGATGAACGATCGACAACGATGATAAAATCGATCACAAATTCATCAATATCTGTTTTTCTGGCCGATTTTCGATTTGATGGATTCAAGGAAAGTTAGAATTCGGTAAGTTGCGTCCACACTTGGGCGTGAGGGGTTTGGGGGTATGCATCCCTAAAAAACCAAAATACTCTTCCCCCAGAAATCGAAATACCCTACCCCAAAGAATTCAATTTATAATAATTTTTCGATTTTTTTCGCAATTTTTTGATGCCAATTGATAGCGCTTGATGAGAAACGTTGAACAATGTTGCACCATACCACCATTTTTAGGCCATCTTTTGACCTTTGAAAAATCTTGCACACCCCCCCCAGAATTTTGGTGCTGCCCACGTATGATTGCGTCGCAGTAGACAGCATCCAGCGCCATTTAGCCGACGTAATCACAAATAATCGTAAAACTAGGATGGAATACGATACTGCAGCCGTTTGAAGTAATAATCGACAAACGTACATGAGAAAATATCGGTTCACCTCACGTATCTGAGACGACGGATAAATTATGCGCTTAATGGTCTTAAATATGATGGTATGGCAAAAAACACTATTTTCCAACGTTTCTTGTCCAGCACAATCCATTAGCATCGAAATATTTGGTGAAAACAAAAAAAATTAGAAAAATAGAATTTTCGGGGTATTCTAGTTTCTGGGAAGTATTTGGCCATCACCCCCCCCCCAACGCCCACGTGTGGTGGTAGAGTGAAAATAACGCCCTTTCCGATGTTTTTTATCAAGCTCTATTCATTGTCAATTCATGTAAAAACGGAAAAATCTCGGAAATGTCAATAAGGATCTTTCGAATTCTGAGGTGTCTTCTGGATTTTGGGGTCTTAGACCCAACCCCGTTACCCATGTTTGCGTGTTTGACCATCACATGATTTTCAGGGGTTGAGGGAGGTTTGTATACCTCCCACAGAAATTTTTTCAAGGTACCAGACATTTCGATTTGCCGAAAAATTTGCAGGAAAAAAAGGTGCTGTTTTCAGCGTTTTTAGTTACATATTTATTTGCTCAAAGCTGTCGGAATGTATAGCGCTCCGCGTCATATTTCCATTACAATACTACAATACTTTCTTTAGTTTGCTCAAATGTTTTGATTATTAACTGGAATTTTTTTTCAAGTTTTATGTTTTAGGAGGATAAGCAAAGTGCACAAACTTTTTTTGCTAAATTATCAGATAAAACTGTCGAATTAGTATGTCTCTGTCCGAAAATCATTGTAAGAGCCATGAATTTTCAGGTATGGGCGAAAACTACTCTTCTGACGTAAAACATGGTATTTCGAGCATTATTATGGTTCGAAGCAATTGAACAATTTGAGAAACCAGAGTAAAAATCGGTAAAACCATTAGAAATTATACGTCTATTCTTTTTTTCGCCCAATTATTTTGTAGACGACTAAGCGGGGAAACGGTCTTTCTCCCCTATACCCTTTCATACTCATAAAAATAATTACTTAATATTTCAACTGCGCAAATTCACTTCAATTACTACGCACTAATGAAATTCAAACAAAAAGGGCTCAATAATAATGAAGATTATTGCTAAGGGATGCTTGTTAAAAATAGTTTTTGCTTCTCCGTTTAGAAATGATGCCATTGCTTATTGACTGAAACTTAACTTTTTTGCGTTCTTTACCTCGATCGGACGGCATAGTCGGTTTGGTCTAATGGGATTAAGTTGCTGTCGGAAGTCAGACACATCGCTTTTTCTCAAGGGCTTAAATAGACTTCGATCTAATAAAAGTGCTAACATAGCTCAGAAACTATGTTAGTCCACGTTTCCCGGTAAATTCCGAGCACTTTTGCAAAACATTTGTGATTTTCATCAATGTTGCCTTATTTTTTTAGGAATGGCTCTTTTTTATTTCTCCCGAGTCTAAAACCAAACCCCTCACGTATACGTTCCGTTCGGACTCCCGGTGTATTTGCTAGTTCTTTATTACTCAAAACAATGTTTGTGCGTTAAGTCGAGTCCATAAAATATTTCTGTATAGATCATAACTTGAAACAAAATGTTTTTTTTTCTGGTATATCAGCGCCGAAGTGTGAAATTGCAAATGGAAAACTTGAAAATTTATTTAGAAAAAGGAGGCAAAATCAAGACTATAACCGGATGAAAATCGAAAATTTTCTTCGAAAGTCTTAATTGACGAGAAACTGTGTAATACGAGTAGCATAGTTTTAACGTTATTTCAGCTCTTATACCGGCTTTTGAGGTAAATTTGGCCCTGAAAAGCTTAATTCGTAATCTTCGTGGCCGCCAGGCTTCCCGAGATCGGCCTTGCCGCTTCTCTACGGTTGAACTAGATTCCTAATATATTTCGGACTTCCTACAGTAATAATAAATACATTGGCGTACATCGTGTCCACCTGTAGTCAAGTAGCATAAAAAGACGGTATGTCCCGGTTGGAATTCTACAAATTTATCTTGCAAATGGACATAGATTTTTAAGTAATTATAATTTACAATTGTATATTTATCAAATCGTTCGATCAAAAGTCTAAATGTGCGAAAATGTCTCAAATATCTTCTACATATATTTTTGATAACTAACATCATCTGACCGGCCATGCTGCGCATCTCGTAATGCATCTTGAGGACTGGAACTCTTTCAGCCCTTGATCGGAGTATCTGACTCTTTCATCACAATTGAATCAGTTTTTATGTTCTTTGTAAAAAAATTTCCAAAATTTACAGCTTATAAAAGCTTGCTTGAGTCATGCAATACACTTGTATTCGCCTTTTTTAACAATATGACATATCATTGAATAATTTATCGTTAAAACACGATTAGCTGAACATTAAGTCGCAATCATACGTTGAGAAAAAGATCTTGCTTGCTCCTTTGGTTCGCTAGATTTAGACAGATATTTCGACTCTCTTCGTTCCGTTTGATTCGAACCTGTTACAAAATAACGAAAGCAACTTTTAGAAAATTTGTCGATTAAATACTAACCTGTTGACATGCATGTGGGGGGATGAGGGACGGGGTAGTTTATAGGGCTGAGAACCCAACTAAAAAATGGAAATTTTGTGGATTAAATGGGGGCAAAATGGAGGCTAAAAGAAAGATTAAAAATGAAAATTTTCCTTACAACAGCTTTAAATTGACCAGGAAGTGTTATAACCTAGTTTTAACACAATTTTAGCGCTTTTACCACTTTTGAGCTATTTTAACCCTCTTGGACCGGCCCTGTGCATCTATGGTTACCACTAACACATGTTGACACATGGGAAATTCTTTATCTGATAGCTAAGGGCCAAACATATTTTAAAATACCAAAAAATTGATAAAAGAGGGCTAAAAATTCTTTTCTCCCCGAACCGAACTTCATCCATTAGCATTAAAAACTACAGAAAAACAGAAAAAAATCTAATCGAGGGTATCTGAGGATGGGGGAATCTATAAATTTCGAGGTTAAAATCGTGATAAAAATTGATGGCTGGAGCAAAAATCCATTTTTTAGCCGAATGCAGCTTAATTGTGTATTTAGTTGGATAAACCAAAAATACTACAAATCAGACCAACTCAGATGCATGGAAAGTATGGAAGAGCAGTTGATAGCCAACCGTTAAATTACTCTACTATAGTGATTTGGCGGTTGGCAATCATTTGCTCCTCCACACATTCCATGTTTTTGCTATTTGAAACGGTTGCTGGCGCGCCACTACCATGGTCCTCTTCTAATGATTCTCGTTTGCCCTGGAATCGACGAATCCACTTATTGCAGGCTTGTTCTGATAGGCCAAGGCCTCCAAAAACTGCCTTGAAGCGGCGGGAAATTTCGGATGGAGAGGCGCCTTCTTTCCACAAAAAGAAAATAATTGATCGCTGATTTTCGGTACTCTCTTCCATTCCTTAAAGACTAAGGTCCAGAATAATGCCTGCAGAAATACTAAAAATTTCTTTTATGAAAAGTTTTTTTCACACTTGAATAGGAAATAGGATTGTGTACATAAAGCTATAAAAAATATAACAAACAACAGAGTTAATTAGTCTAGTGAATCTCTGCTTGCGATGTCAATCTTCATTTTTTTGTTAGTATAGTCGGTATGACAAAGTCGGTATGACAACACAATTACCCTATATCATAGGTAGCGCGATAGCGCTACCTATAATATACTTGGCCATCCTTTTTTCTTATATGTTTTTCACAGGGAGTGCGAAATTTATGCCCCCCCCTCACAGCTATAACGGCACACATCTGGGAGGTGCGGTGTTTTTAATCGATAGATGATCAAAAAAATTCGATGCTCATCTGTTTTTTGTTTACACTCAATACCGAGTTAGCAATGAGTGTGTAGAGTGTAAACCCAAAAATCAAATAATTTGCGGAGGGCCAACTTTTTTTAAATGTTGCTCACGAGCTGTAGATTACGAATCTGACCTTAAACTTTCTTTACACTCAATGGTTGTTGCACAAAAATGTGAATTCTACGGGTTTTTTACTCTTTGCTTGTGTTCAGCTTATCTAACTGAATTTTGGTTTCTGTGCATTCCAATTGGTTTTATATTGTAGAGGGTTACAAAATCTCCAGGAGACATTTTTTTATATCTCCCTTAACGCCATATTTCTTGATCTGTGATCGTTTTAGTGTAAAGGGTTCGGGACGAAAAACAATATTTCTTCAACTACTCCGCTAAGTAGGCGGACCATGCTAATTATGCTTAAAAGGTGCCCTGACCTTAGCGTTACAGATCCCACTTTATTTTGTCTCTGTAAACCCAATATTGTGCTATTAGCATAAGTGTAAAGTTTACACCGAGAAGCATTTTTGCGCCCAGAGCGTCGTGGATGATGAATTTTTTTAAAATGTTCTCCGTAAAATCAGAATAACGAATCTGACCTTTAAACCTCTCCACAGCCAGTGTTTGTTGATGTATGAAGAGGTGAACTTTGAATTATATCTACATCTATTTTCTAATGCCAATAGATAACTCCGTATTGCATATTTTTGATCAGATTTTTCTTATTTCAGAGATTTTTGACTCGTCTTTGATAAATAATTATTTATATTATCATAAATGCACTATTCTTAAACTTTAGTAGAATGATGAATATTTTTCGATTATTGAATAAGTATAAAACCCGCCGATATGTCGAGTTGGCGCAGTGGCTCACGCAACCATTCTCGCATGCAGATTCAGAAAAAGACTAATGGATTCGAATCTTCTGAATACTGACTTTTTTCATTTTTTAATTCTTCTGGCAAAACCATGTACTTCATTTGACTTATTCATCTATTTATGTCCTGCAGCTGACACTTCTTGTTTTTTGAATTTCGCCTTAGTTCTCGAATGGGAGTGTAAAGCGCGCGAAAATCTGGGGGTAAAAAGACACATTCTATTCGATTTTTCGACTTGTTTATGCCTGCCAACAACTCCGGTTATGAGATTTTAGATATTTTTTCTGACAGAAATGTACTACGGATCAAGGGCTATCCTGTGCTTGCCAGCAAACTTTTCTACAATCAATACACATTTAGTACCAGGGATTTAAACTTTACATTCCAGTGGATGATCAAAAAAGAGATTTTGTCCGAGATTTCTCTGCCAACATTTTTGGTTATGAGTTTAGATAAATTATATAAAATAGAAATAAGGTAACTTCTAAGGGCTACACATCAAAGCAAGCCGCGTTCAAAAAACGTAATATTGTGTTATTAATGCGGATGTAAAGTTCGAAATCTGAGATGTAAAATGGGCAAAAAAACAGGTTTTTTTCGTATTTTGATTGGTAAATCATATCATATATTTTGCGGAACATAAGTTTGGCACATATAAACTTACTACAATCAAAGGGCTACAAACTGGCCCGAACCTAATTTATTTACACTCTAAGGGGCGTTAGGTTCAGATTTTTAAAGTTTACAATGTGATGAACAATGGAAAATACAGGTTAGTCCATTTTTTGTTTGCCACTTCCCCTATTCATAAGTCGTGCAAGGTCGAATAGAATAAAAATAGAGTACTTTCTGAGGGGTACGCGTCACAGCGAATTGCGTTTGTTTACATCAATATTTAGCATTTTCGGTAAATGTAAAGTCAAAATAATGGGGAAGTTTAACGTTTTTCTGCCTTGTATTTTCTGCCGAGTTCTGGCTTATGAGTCTGGACTTAATCTCAAGTCTAAAAATTAACCAGAAACCAAATGTGATACGCCAGTTTTTTTGCACTCAACAGTGCTGTAAAGTTGTTTACATCTGATATTTATTTGTCCTCGGTCCATTGTGTTTACATAATTTTTTTATAAATGTTGATCGTAATATCACAGTAATATCAGAATTACGAATCCGACTGAAATTTTCATTACACTCTGTGGTTGTGTAAAGTTCACACTGCATACTAACTCTAGTTCTGGAGCCTTGCGAAAGTTTAATTTTTTTAAATGTTCTACGTAAAATCAGAATTGGGAATCTGACTGTTAGTTTTCTCTACACCTAGTAGTTATGTAAAGTTTGCACTATTCCATTTGTTGTTAATATGTAGCTTATACTACAAATTTATTTTACTTCCAAATCTGAGCGTTAGTGTTCCTAACACTTGATATTTGTGTAAAGTTTATGCTGAAAAACTTTGATCTCTTTAAATAATTTAAGGTAGTCTTGTTTAAAAAGGATAATACGGATGTTCAGGGGCGGATTTAGGGGGGGGGGCGGGGAGCGGTTGCCCCCCACCCCATTGGCCCAAAATATAACGCAAAATTAAGGATTTTTGAGCGATTTTCAGCGATTTTCTGGTTAAAACGGCTAATTTTTCCGCCCAAGTCAGGGTTCCGCTCCCCCTTAGCGGTACTGCCCCCTTAGGAAAATCCTGGATCCGCCACTGCTGATGTTAAGAACAATATTGTTTCCGCGTTCTTGGACTGCTGTCATTATTGTGGTATGCTACTGTGCGTGTTTACTGATTGATGTACTCAAATCATGCTGATTAAAAGTAAGGTACTAGCAAAGAAAATGCTTCGATGGAACAAAAAAGATGAATATACTTGGAATTGTGGATTATTATGGATGTAAAAGGAGGGGACAAGGAAAAATCTACCTAATATCGCAAAGTCTGCTGAAAATCATACTTTCTCTAAGCAACAGAAAAATCGAAGTATATTCTGCGGCCCCTAAAAGTGTCTTTTTTAAATAATGTTCAAAGTCTCAATTAAGAGTGTATAAACGAAATCTGTAATGTTTATTTTTTTAAATTGCTGGCAAATAGCAACGCTGACTAGCTTCGTACCTGGTCGATAGAAAACTAAGTGGTATTGTATTTAAAGTTGTTTCATTTTGTTTTGAGCATTAAAGCAAGCAAAGCAGGGGCCGATTGAATAGTGCACCCAGTCCTTAAGGGCATACTAGTGTACCTACATTTAGTTTGTTTCGAGTCAACTTGAGTGTTTCCTACTGTTGTAAACCATTCATTCAATTGGCTTAGAAAGACTGTTATCTTACTCAACATCATTTCCCATAGCTACTGCGTAGCTAATGTGCTGCTTTTTCAATCATTTTATGGTTAAATATTTATTTTAATCTGTTGGCCGCAGAATATACTTCGATTTTTTTCCGTTGCTTAGAGGAAGTATGATTTTCAGCAGATTTTGCGACTTTAGGTAGATTTTTCCTAGTCCCCTCCTTTTACATCCTTAATAATCCACATTCCAAGTATATTCATATTTTTTGTTACATCGGAGCATTTTTCTTTGCTAGTTGTTTAATATTCAGAAGTACAAAATTATCAATGTTATTGTTTGTTGATTTTTTCACCTGGTTACACTTTAATTGTGTTTATATTCTCCAAAAAAAGTCTTGATTTAGTAAAATAGGTCGCAGTCAACGAATTCTATCAATTCTAAACCGCTGATTAGAGATCCTGTCAGCAAAACTTTTGATCTATTAAATGATATGAGTGGCATCACTCTAAGTTGAACAGATAAAAATTTGTAGAGATCAGTGCATGTGCCTTGTTTGCACTGTTTTCTTTTTTTGTACAGAAAACTTAGATTTTTTTGTACAATCGAAAATCGGCCGAAACCTGCATATACTTTGTGTACAAAGATGTAGAATGATCGCTCCAAAATCTTTGTACGGGCCTTAAAATCTTTGTCCCTTACAAAAATAAAAAACAGTGCTTGTTTGGCTAGTTCAGAGATTTTTCGTAGCAAACGTAAACTTCCAATTTTGTTGCTCGACATTTGTTCAACTTTTATTGATTTGCGGTGTGTTTTTACAGCTATATTAATGATTTAAAGGTATGGTATCCTTTTAATTGAGTATCTTGTATATTCAGCTAACTGAACTTACCACAATTTATTCATGGACTTATTTTTAGAACATAGAAAGAATTTTGTAATATTCAATTCTTAATTGTAATTGCTAAACTCTGTCATTAAAGATTAGGTTCCTTTCAATATCCAGAAGTGCTGCAATATATTCACTCCACCGCTTATTATTGAAATCAGATGCTAATATATTCTGTATTTTTCGCTTCAGCAGAATAATATAAAACATAAATAAAAAT